>JAWQFJ010031675.1:30000-48987 GCA_034096865.1 Theodoxus fluviatilis | reverse complement strand
TTGACCGGGACTGATTGACCTAGTCCATGGATTATTTTTAGAATGATGTGGATTTCCCGGGGATTCCGCCCAGTGCGCAAGCGCATAGCGTACCGCTTTAAACTTCCCGTCAAAAATGACGGCCTGTAGCGTGGAAAATAGTAACCCGTGGAAAACAGTGACGGAAGTCATCGCAGAGTTATCTGCGAGGGATTTTCTGAAAATTCAACTCTAAAAAGAGACGGCACCCGCCACTCCGCCTGACTGACTTGGCACGCCCGGGGAGTTATGCTAAGATCCGGCCGCGTAAATATATCTGCGTTTTGTGACAAACGTCTTGCTCGGCGGTACTGTACTCCATGCACCTTAACGGTGCGCGTGATTCGGGTGTAATCTTAAGCTAAACGACGTTCCGAATGTTTCCGACTTCGACCATTTCAGCAGCGCCAATAAACGTCGTTTAGCTTAAGATTACACCCGAATCACGCGCACCGTTAAGGTGCATGGAGTACAGTACCGCCGAGCAAGACGTTTGTCACAAAACGCAGATATATTTACGCGGCCGGATCTTAGCATAACTCCCCGGGCGTGCCAAGTCAGTCAACGGTCGCGTTTTATAAAACCAGACTACAAACAGACTACAGGGAGGTGACTCCCATATTATTTCCGGCAGGGGAGACGGCTTTACACGGGGAAAAACTTTTTTGAACGCTACATCATGTGTTAAACTACACAAATGCACCAAAACCTCGTAAAGCAACTAATGCGTCGTTTGTCGGAATATATTCCATGCGAAGAACAGGTGCAGGAGCGGTAAATTGCATAAAGCACGTCCCTCGCAGATAACTCTGCGATGACTTCCGTCACTGTTTTCCACGGGTTACTATTTTCCACGCTACACGGCCACGATCGGTAGCAAAACCTCGAAGAAAAGCCCCGATTTCACGGAGCGAGAATCGGTAGCTATCATAAAAGCGGTGTCAGCAAGATACGGATACATTAACAGCAGCATACACACAGCCCAAGCAAACAAAAGAAGACGGACAGCGTGGGAGGGCGGTGACAAATGAAGTGCGCATGCAAGCTGAGGCTGGCTCGAGTGTGTGTGTGTGTGTGTGTGTGTGTGTGTGTGTGTGTGTGTGTGTGTGTGTGTGTGTGTGTGTGTCACCGTTTATTAAGTTCATCAGCAAGAGGCAAACGAGCAGAAGATCAAGTTTGACAATATGGCAGGATTTCCAAGTGAGAGCCATTGAAATTCAGTAAGGAAGGGATGGAACAATAATCTGTCTTGATGATGATAAATATACACACACAATGACACACACACACACACACACACACACACACACACACACACACACACACACACACACACACACACACACACACACACACTCTAGCCTCAGCGTACCGCTTCAAACTTCCCGTCAAAAATGTCAGTCACGATCGGCAGCAAAACCTCGAAGAAAAGCCCCGATTTCACGGAGCGGGAATCGGATAGCTATCATAAAAGCGGTGTCAGCAAGATACGGATACATTAAAAGCAGCATACACAGCCCAAGCAAACAAAAGAAGACGGACAGCGTGGGAGGAGGTGAAAAATGAAGTGCGAGCTGAGTGAGGCTGGCTCGAGTGTGTGTGTGTGTGTGTGTGTGTGTGTGTGTGTGTGTGTGTGTGTGTGTGTGTGTGTGTGTGTGTGTGTGTGTGTGTGTGTGTGTGTGTGTGTGTCACCGTTTATTAAGTTCATCAGCAAGAGGCAAACGAGCAGAAGATCAAGTTTTACAATATGGCAGGATTTCCAAGTGAGAACCATTGAAATTCAGTAAGGAAGGGGTGGAACAATAATCTGTCTTGATGATGATAAATATACACACACAGTGACACTGACACACACACGCACACACACACACTCGATCAGCCTCAACTCACTTTCCCCACCAAACTCGTGAAACCCTGGCGATCGTCACACATTTTCTGAGTTACCAAAAATAAAGCAATTTAATCTGAGCAGTGTTTTCATAACACAGATGCAATTTTAATGTATCGTTTTCATAGCATCAGACAACACTAGCATTGTACCCAATGTCAACAGCAGCAGGCAGGTTCGAGGACAACACTGTTTACTGGTGTCGCAGCGGTCCGCGCTTCAGCTATAAATAGCAGTGCGCGAAGCTCGGCGACCTGCATTTCCAACTGTAAAATGTAAGCGTTTTCACGACCTATTAATGCAATCAACATACAGCTTTCATAATTTAATGCTGTTCATGGCTTATACTTTCTTTGGATGGGTTTCCAGTGTCCCAAAATACAGCTTATTATTTGCGAACCGTGAACAGGTCGGCCATTTAATTTCGCGCTGGTCTTGGACTTTGGTGTGTAGTCTAACAAATCCTTGGACCACCGTAGTCCGCAGTTCAGTCTGCCGACTGAACAAAGTCCACGTTTATGAATTGTAGACTACGACAGTCCAAGTTCATGAATTGTAGACAACGACAGTGGTCCGAGACTAGTCTTAGACCACGCTGAAAGTCCAAGTTCATGAATTACACCCCAGGTGCGCGAGGCCGCCGCCACCGCGCCGCCACCGCGCCGCCAAATCCGTCGTTGTAGTGATCCACCAAGCAGTAGCCAGCGGACAGCGCTCTTCCGCTCCCTCAGTATACCCGGGACACTTGGACTCCAGCCCTCTGGCTGGCCCTCGGGACTGGTCACTCTTCGGTAGGACTCGTTCACCCTCGGTCGCTTCTGGACTGGTCCCCACAGGACTCCATAGACTCAGCTCCGCAGGCGTGAATACGTTGCACGACTAACAAATGCAGTAGCCCCCTTGAATGGCCGACTCACAGCTGCAAACCCAGTTTGCGGTTTTTGGAACCCAGTTCCACGTACACACGAGTACGTATACACAAGCTAATAGCAAGTATATCTATATGGTGGTGTGGTCATATATGGTCTTTCATACAGCAGAATTGCATCTAAATGACCAGCAGGTAGAACAGGTATCTCTCTATCTGCCTCAGGCTTCTACCATTATGAATCTGATTAGTTTTTCAGATGATTACAACAAGTCAAGTGCGAGTAATATGATGTGGTACAAAGACTCTGGAACTGGTGGCAATGATGGAAGAGAATTCAATACTGCTGCAGCTACAGCAAATGCTGATCACACAACCAGAGCTGAATTAAGAACTGCTTTGGGAAATCTCAGAAGAGACAACTACAATTCAGGGTTTAAAATGAGAAATCTCCTCACAGCAGGGAACAAGGAGATTTGTGTTTTTCTACCTCTGAGTAGTGTGTTTGGATTGTGTAGAGATGTCACAAGTGTTACAAGAGGAATTAAGTACAGTCTCCTTTTGGACAGAGCTAATTCTAACAACTACATTCACAGACAGGCTGGTGTTGATGCTGGGAAATTCAAAATATCCCACATGAGTTTGTGGATGCCAAAAGTGGAACCTAATTTGGGTTACTTGGCTGATCTGGAAACAAAACTCGCAAGTGGAATGGTAAAAAAGTTGTATTTTGAGCAGATGAGAGTTTACAGACAGCAATACACAAGTACAGAACTTAGTCCATCTTGGAGAGTCACAACACAGCAAAGTGAGCAATTGCCTTGGCATATTCTATTAAAAGGCTTCACCACACAGACAGTATTTGTTTTCAAAGGAAGCATTTGTTACTTCAAACAAACACACTTTCAAACAACTGGGTGTTTTTTTTGGAAAACTCGAACCATCATCATCATCATCATCATCATCATCATCATCATCATCATCATCATCATCATCATCATCATCATCATCATCATCATCATCATCAATCATCATCATCAGTCGTCATCAGCAATCATCATCATCAATCATCATCATCATCAATCATCATCATCAATCATCATCATCAATCATCATCATCAATCATCATCATCAATCATCATCATCAATCATCATCATCAATCATCATCAATCATCATCATCAATCATCATCATCAATCATCATCATCAATCATCATCAATCATCATCATCAATCATCATCATCAATCATCATCATCAAATATCATCATCAATCATCATCATCAATCATCAATCATCAATCATCATCATCATCATCATCATCATCATCGTCATCATCATCATCATTTTCGTCATCGTCTTAAATGTTTCCCTTCTGAAGAGTATGAAAATATTTCCATATATTTATTTTGAGGGGTGATTAGAAATGTTGTTTGCATATTTGACAAAAAACAACAACACATTAATATGACAATGAAACGCAAAGGATCACTTTATTTTGGGGCACTCACTCATGTGCGTCTGTACTAGTGTGGCCACTCAAGCGACCAAGAGACAAAGTGCAGACATCCTCTTAAGTGGACTGGACACTTCACGCATGCTCATTCTCGTTACTTGGATGGGGGTGGGGGGTGGGTGGGGTGGGGTGGGGGTGGGGGTGGGGGTTCGTGTACATGTGTCTGCAGAAGATTCGCATCAACCAAACTTGGAAATACACACGCAGTTCTGAACTCTTCCATTGTTGTCAGCACAGATCGCTCTGGAGGACCAGTCCACGCATAGAAAGGGGGTGGAGGTGGGGTGGAGGTTGCGTGCCGAAGGCGACGCAGGCAATAAGCTAACTGTCCAGTTGAACACGTATGTATGCACACCTAGAACTGCAGCAGTCGGACAATCATACATGCCAGCTTCGAGAGATGTACAACAGTTTGTCAGTTAAGGTCTCAAGATTTACCTCCCTTGAAGTGATCAGGTGGCGTCGCTGTGCTTTACTGGGAAAGGCCGCCGTCTCTCAGTGACGTCAGGACGCGTTTGCCACTCACCAGGGCTGAAATCTGTCACAGAGTGCAACACCCTTGGTGCAAATGCGCGCGCAGCAAACGTGGGTGAATCGCAGCACACAACTCTAGCACCAGGCCTGTGCTTTCTGGCTGCGCCCCGCCTCCCAGTTCAGTTGCAAATACATTACAACAATAATGCAGTAGAGTATAATACAGTAATACGGCCCGGTCTTTGTGATGTCACCCTCTCAGAGTGGTACTGTTGAGCACGTGCCGGTGAAAAGGATGTCTGTAGCGCAGTTTCTTACCAAGTCCGCAGTGGTGCATTTGCTGTAACGTTTATCCATGCAGGGATCGAAGCGGTGATGCTTTTCTCACAGACACACACGCGCGCGCGCACGCACGCAGAGAGAGAAAGAGACTTTGACGCTTTATTTGTCGAGGCCATAGGCCCATAGACAAAAGGGTGAATCAATGACAAAAGCAACATACAAACACACTTTTTAACAAATTGACACTTGGTCTGAGACCATATCCACAAATTACATCTCAATTAGCAGAGAGAGAGAGAGAGAGAGAGAGAGAGAGAGAGACATACACACACACGCACGCACACGCACGCACACATACACGCACGCACACACACACACACACACACACACACACACACAAACACACACAGAGAGAGACACAAACACACACAGTTATCCATCTGTCCATCCGACCATTGATCCATCTATATAACTTGTCAGATAGACGGACGCAGACACAGACACGCACAGACAGACACAGACACGCTCAGACAGACACAGATATGCACAGACATATACAGACTTGCAGACAGACACAGCCAGATGGGCGAATGGGCAGGTGGATGGACAAATGGATGGATAGATAAACAAACCGGCAGACGTGCTTTCCTGACAATGGAAATTTAGAAACTACTGGAGAGCGTGATGAATTCGTCCAGTTTCCCTTAAAATTCATTTTTAGTTTTGTGAACTTTTCATCTCACCCAACGAGACAAATTATTTCGACGTTTCCGTCTCTTTCTTTGCTGGAAAAATTCCAGTTGGTCGCTAATTCGATTTGTCAGTACCACAAACTTGGTTGTTCAGTTTCCTGTTATGTCTTGTCAGGTGATGCCGAAATCCCTGTACAGGCCTGCTCTTCTAGAACGCCTCCTTGTGGTGGACTGGCCTTGCGCACTGGAGAACACAAAGTGACTGAGATTTCTTTGAAGTCAAAGCGCTGAATGAGGTGTGAAGGAATTGTATTTACATGAAGTGGATAGTGACGCAAAACATTAACACAGAAGCTACATAGGGAGCAAAAAAGAACGGAACGTCCTGGAAACGAAAATAGAAATGACTCCGCCATTTCGTATTTTTGATACTTGATGATTGTCCAGTCCCTGTTTGAAATTGACCGTGTAGTGATCACCCACAAAAACGTTTTGTTTAGAACGCTTTGTGAACATATCAGTCTGACCGACAACGTTTTGAAAATGACTTTGCTTTCTGACGATGAAATAAAATAAAAGTAGCTATATACCCCTAAAGCCATTTATTCCAATCGATGGGAGGAAATGGAGCCAATACATCCATATATTGTTCTCGAGATGGTTACTGTTACAGGACTAGTACTCTGATTAACTTTAACTAATGGGTTGTCTAGGGAAACACGATACCATCCTGTAACATTTACCCATCTTCGTTGCTGTTAAGGACGAACTAGACAACAGAGAAAATGAGAGTAGACATCCACAATTCAACTGACTTTACTAATGATTAAAAGATATATAATGGTTGCTAAATAATCACTAAATCCTAACTTAGCCAGCCAGCCTACACTAAAACGTTTAACTTATCTGGGAAGAGAGAGTTCAAGACTGCTGAAGGGGTCTGGACCGTTGACCCTGGTGATTGTTGTTTAACAGGTGAGGTGACGACTGACACGAGGTGTGGGTCTTGGGAGAAAGGAGGGTTGGGACGGCATCATCCTGGGTCATTAAAGGAGGCCAGGGCGACTCAAAACTGGAGTCCATCAGATTTAGAGGGCAGACGTCAACCGTTCTTCTTCCAGTATGGGCATGACGTTTGTCACCTGTAGGTAGCTATGGCCAGCCAACATTGTGCCGATTCAACACTCAAAGTCTCCACCAAGAGTTGAGTCTGATAAGGGAGGCTCAGACATTCCGTCCTTGAAGCAAATCACATAATTCTGAGATCGGGGATTGTTTCAATTCCATCCGTCCTGTTTCACTCGCGTTCAATGCCCCAACCTCTCGCCCGAGACCAATCTCGCCCCTCTCTCTCCAAAAAAATCATCACGCCGTCCAGAACTGAATATGACGCCGTCAAGCACTGTATGACGTAATCAATGTCAAAGTTTTGTTAAAGTCAAATCATTCTCATTTAGCGCTGTCCACTGTCTCACCACAACAAACTACTTTCTAGGCATGGCTGGTTCTCTAATAACTACATTTATTTGAGGCCTGGCTGGCTTCTTCATTCTTAAGTGTCCATTATTTAACACATGCATAAACATGCAACTCATAACAGTATACAGTAGTATAATAGTTCATCATCTGAACTCACACAAAAAACAGTGAGAAAGGATCACTTTAATGTGCACACGGTGAATCCGTAACCTTGATTCCACTTGTGTTCAATTCTTACTAATACCGTCACAGTTACACACAGTCAAAGTGATCAGCGTTGGACGGGATAAAGTCAGTCTTCATGCCTCATACATCTCTTTATGTATCGAGTTGCTCAAGTGATTATATCACAGTTTATTCCTCGTTTTATAGTAATACTCGGTAACATTCTAGTTTACATATGTCACGTATCGTGGTGCACTTTTCCGACACCATCGTTGTTGGGATTTCACTATACTCATCGATGGTCACTGTTACAAAACGCATATTTTCCATTTATTCCTGGTTGTGGTTATATCGTATAGTGGGTTGGGAATTATCTGCCAAGCCATAGCGTATTTTGATATTGCTGCCAAGCCAGTGTTGATGTTGGGATTTGTATGGTGAATGTAGTTTTGGAAGGGAAAACGAACAGTGAATCTTGTTTTCCTTCCAATACTGAAATGAACTTAGTGGAACGTTTGAAAGGGTATTATATTCATCTCGATTCACGCTATGCCATTGACCAATCTGCAGTGAACTTTCCAGGGAACGGACTAATGAGACTATTCAGTTATTGTTCAATGGGAGAGTAGATGACTATGTGAACATTCGATTGGTCGTTTAATACGAGATCGTGAATCAAGACATCCTCTAGCGCTGTGATTGGTTGAGAGCAACAGGTAGACTTTTGCCGTTGTATTTAAACCCTTGCTTTGGGATCACGGGCGTGCCCGTAGCCGAATTTTCATCGAGACAGCCCATGTGTAGGACGGCGCCCTGTCTCAAAGAGTTCACGAGGTGGACTACTTGTGAAAACTCATGGAATTTCGTCCACTGCCGGACTAATTCCCAGTGACCCTGTTCAAACGTCTATGGATAGACGTAGGGCGAAATGGAGGACTGTTCTCACTTCTGACTGGAGGGAGAGACAGTGCATAAGGTATTACGAGTTTCGTTCTTGCAACGTTTTCCTCTCCTGAGTGAACTATCTGATGACCGCCCTGTATGGAGAAACTGTCATTAGAATTTCTCCAACTCATGAGAAAGCCACCTGCGGGAAAGCTCTGACCCCCTCGCCTCGCTCCCCCTCCTCGTCAATATTCAAGTCGTCTGCCCACCTGCTGCCTGCCCGCTACGGAGAAGGTTTTCGCCGTCTGCCCGCCGGTCGCCTATTCGCCTGCTTGACGTCGGACCACGCGTTGATGCACAAGCCCTCCATCTCCTGGACCCAGCACAAGTCTCCATCTCTACCTCCCCTACGAGAGTCGGGAAAGCTCAACGCCTCATCACCAGAGGAAAACCCTCCAGTTTCGTCGTGTGTGTAGGAAGTGCGTCCATGAATGGACATCCCCCTCCTCAAAACCCCCTCTCCCAAAATAGTGTGTGTGCGGAATCCCATTCAGTGGAAAGCGAGCTCTCTATCTGATTGGCTGAAGGCCACGACAGATCTAAACGTGAGTACAGTTACATCCCTGGCTTGGCAGCCTTTCTTAAGTATTTATTATTTAATCCTGGGGAAGGGTTCAGTATCCTTTGCAATGCGTTTCATTATCTCCATGCATTCTTATTCATTGTATTGAAATCATCACTATTGACCAATTTGATTATTGTTGATTAAAGCTGAATTTTGAATTTGATTTAGGAATCCCAGTCATCATTTGCGTCCAATCGTCATCCTTGTGCGAATGTTTTGATTGGAAGGTGTCAAGTAGTAGGAAATTCCCTAGACATTTAACGAGCCACAGAAAAGATTGATAATCTTTTAATACTACTTGTAACAGTCACACAAGAGAATCGTCTTGTCACAACCACGGTAAATTCAGGCAAGATCCGCGCCTGCCATTGCTGAACTTCTTTGTGAGCTTAAGAAAACAGTGTTTACCGGTAGCTCATTTCAGTGTCTCAGAATCAAAGAGTCTCACACGCAGAAAGATTCGGACATGATGCACACATCACAACACGAATATTGTGCCAAATCCAATAGTTCCAAAGCATGATTGTCCTTCCAGCGTTCATCCTCGACGAATTAAGTTTTGACTCGAAACAGAAATACGAAATGCATCTTTTCGAAAATGTCGAGGTGAGTAGCATGCACTTAGCGAGTTTCCCCCATGTCATTCGTAAGGTTTTCAATGCCTCTGAATTGAAACGGAAACGTTCCCAATCCTTCCCTGGATGAGAACTGTAAGTTTTGGACGAAATTACCACTATGGTGGGTCATTGTAGGCCAACAAATGTTCCCCTCTTCAACTGTCACTGTGATGTTCATTTGCTTTTATCTCCAGCAAACGCCGCCTCAGAAGGCGAAGCCCCTCTGTTTCATGAAATCGATGACTTTGAGTTCGATCTTGGGCTTGGTCTCTTTGGGCATGCGCGGCGGCACATGCAGTGACGTAATGCGTTTGACGATGTCGTGCACGTCGCGATCGGGCTGGGAGGGCATAAAGTTGGGCGAGAGCGCACTCTCCAACCGGAAGTAGCGTGGGTCTGCGGTAATACTCTGCAGCTTGATGTTGCCATTGCGTGTAGATCTCCGCCGACCCCAGGACTGAATCACCGTACCCGGCCTTTCCCTTTCCTCCCTGTCCTTCGCGAGTGGAAGCTGAGGGGAAGAGGCGGCTGTCTCCGGGGGTTTGCTACCCGCGGACCATGATTGCAAGGAGGAGGACTTGAGGGGAGGGGCTGAGTGGGGTGTTTCTCGAGGCTCCACCTTCTCGACATCCTTGCGGTCCCGCTGGAGCATTCTGGAGGCAGAGGCGGAGCCCTGGCGAGGTGGTATGGTCAGGCGACTGGTGTTGCCCTCGCTGGGCAACATGGCGGGGACCACCATGTCGTAGGGCGTGGCAGCCGTGGATGAGGTGCTGCTGGTGGTGGTGGTCGTGGTGGGCATACGGGGAAGGGAGGGCATCCCAAGAATGGAGCCGATGGTGACGATGGAGGCGGACGTGGTGGTTGAGTACGTCCGTCCCGTCTCCGTCACCAGAGTTGGCTTGAAGCTAACGGCTCTGTTGCTCTGGTCTTCCGCCATGGCTTTGATCTCCTTGGGGCGGTCGCCGCGGTTCTTGGGGTCCATGCGCTCCAGCAGAGCCATGCGCGCGTTGACTCTCTTCTTCTTGCCGGTGGTGGAGACCGACTTCTCAGACCGGACGGTGACCGCGTCGCTGTTGTCGTCATAGCAACCAGAGTACGTCCGGGACCGCTGTTGTTGTTCCATTTGCCTCTTGATAGCGGATGACCTGTAAAAGACGAGATCGCGTTTGACGGGAACTGTCTTGGGGGAAACAGCTCATAAATTTTTTAGACTCTATGACAGCGCTGTGAGAGTGCAGAATTAAACCTGGAAAAAATTCATCGTCACTTTTCCTGTCAGCATTGTCTTCTCAAACGTGCCACAGTTCAGCAGTTGTTAAACATCCTAGGTTACTATAAACATAGTCATTTTTATTGCCCGTGAAAGATCCAAGAACCATTGCATTTACCTGATTGTCTTAGAATTTGACTCTTGCATAACCTGTATAAGTACATTCTTCTCGTGAAATTTACAGGGAGTGAGCAATGGTTTTATGATAACACAATTGTGATAACAGAATGCTGTAACATAATTATTTACCAGTTTAGGTGCAACTAATCTACTTTCAATCGAAACTGTAAGTAGAGGAATACAAGAGGGCATTTCTATCAGATGTGTGCCGAAGATGTATACTATTGAAAAATACAGGGTGATTCTTGAAGAATTTGCTGTGAAATATGGACCAACGCTACTTCAAAATCTGTTCACGCTATTGTCTCAGTTCTTTTCCTCCTGTGGCTTGGGGTGAGAATAGACCCACCGTGTCCCCCTACACGATTCGTAAGAGGCGAATAACTAGGGACACCGTGACTTGAATTGCGCTAACTTGGATTTCTTTGAGTGATTTTCGTGCTTGATGGTCCCCCTGTGGGTTCGGGGTAAGAATTGACCCACCGTGTCTCCCTACGCGATTCGTAAGAGGCGAATAACTAGGGACACCGTGACTTGATTTGCGTTTATTCTCAACTGTTCGAGTGATTTTCGAACTTAATGGCCTTACATAGCCTTCAAAGGCTGATAGGCCGTAAAACTCACTCCATCCGTCCATCCATCCATCCATCCATCCATCCATCCATCCATCCATCCATCCATCCATCCATCCATCTATCCATCCATCCATCCATCCATCCATCTATCCATCCATCCATCCATCCATCGTGCTTGATGGCCTTACATAGCCTACAAAAGCTGATAAGCCGTAATATTCCATCCATCCATCCATCCATCCATCCATCCCAGTTCTTTCCGTGCGGCAAGACTCATCCGTACTTTCTCTGTATGCGGTCTGTAAACATTTTCTTCTCGTAGGCGCTCTGGGAGAGGAACTTGTATCGCTCCTTGGAGAGTTCCCACAGCTTGGACTTGAGCATTCGCTCCTCTGTAATGTTGTCCGTCAGCTGTCCCGACATGCTGCGACAGAAATGGAGAGAAGACTTAAGTCTACACAGCAAACACGCCACGGATTTGAAACAGCGCGCGCGCGTGTATGTGTGTGTGTGCGCATGCGTGAGTGTGTGCGCGTCTGAGTGCATGGTGTGTGTAATTTTGTGTGTGTGTGTGTGTGTGTGCGTGTTTGTGTGCGCGCGCGCGTGCGTACGGGAATGTGTGGAGTGTAATATTACGTTGGTGCGAACGTGTATGCGACAAGTATATGTATGTGTATGTGTACGTGAGAAGTGTGTGAAGGTGTACGTGAGAAATGTGTGTGTGTATGTGTGTGTATGTGTGTGTGTATATGTGTGTGTGTGTGTGTGACTATGTGTTTGCGTGTGTGTGTATACAGGTGTGTGCATGTGCATGTCTTTGCACAGGTGTGTGAGTGTGTGTGTGTGCGTAAGTGCATATGTGCGTGCGCGCACGTATGTGTGAGCCTTCACCTCTTTTCAATCCGTACGCTATTTGCTATGCACGCATTATACATGTATCCATCCCTTCTAATAGTATACACTAACTCGTGCGCTCACGCACACAAACGAGCTCTCATACGCAGACGCTTATAGGTGCATGGGCTGGCACACACACACATACTCATACACATGCATACACACACGTACACACACACACACACACACACACAAACACACGCACACACACACACACACAGACACACACACACTCACACCTTTGCACGCGTGCACCCTCGAATAGACACAGTACACTCTGGCGCACTCACTCTCATCCACATGCATCAAAGGTGAAGATGAAGATGCTCGCTTTTGTATCATGACTTTACACCCCTGACTAGGTGCGCAGACTGTACATTGGGATAACGTGCGATGGGAAAGTGACAGGGATTATGGGAGAAAAAAAAGAGTGCTACCCAAATTTGGGAATCCTTATCATTTTCAGTGATAAGTATCTCACCGGGATGCCTCGTGGCCGGAGAAGAAAGGGTCGGCGTCCTTCTTGACCCATGCCTCGATTTCCTTGATGGCGTTCGTTTTGTTGGCTGCGAATCGCGATCTCAGGCACGAGGGCGCCGACTTTGGCTTTGGCATCGGCATAGTTATCTCCCTTAGTTGCTCAGCTTGTGTGGAGGTAAAATTGTTCACTTTATCCGGCAGGTATCACTCTCTTGTTTCAAAAGATGCGTAGGAAATACTGGTCGTGACATTTTTGTCGTTGGTCCGTGGTGATTTCCTCAAAGTTGACACAGGGTGTTGGTTTCAAAAATTAGGACTAAATCAAAACATATTCCTTATTTCAATCACGGAATCAGAATTGCGGTTTCCGTTTTCACTCTGCAGATAGACAGTATGGTTTTGTCTTCCCGAAACACCTCAGTTATAACCAGTTTTTCATAGGAATAAAGACTGTTGTATCAGTCAACCGGAATCACATGAACACCGAAGAAAACCTGACACAGTCTGTAAAATCCCGGCATGTTGGAAGCAGGTAGTCTTTCACAGAGTCATGCAGGACAGTGTGACTCCGAACACTGGCACTCCTGCGGTTTGTTCCTTGATCCTGGGCGAGATTCAACTACTTCAACGTCGGCGGCTGCACCTCTGTGCACAGCGCGGAAGCGCAAACAGTTTGGTGTGCAGGCCAAGCAGCTTAGTACCTTGCCCCAGATCAACAGCCGGGCGTCACAGCTGGCTGACGATGTCGGGCAGCTCGGGGCAACCGGGCAGAGGAAGCCGCATGTCGCCAGTGGAAACTTCGTCGTTGAGGCACATGGCCGTGAAACCCGAAGGTGTGAGGCTGTGCTGCCAGGATCGAGGAAGCGAAGATTGCGGGATGAAGGGTTGGGCAATGGGGTGAGACTGTAGGATGAAGGCTAAAGAAAGTGAGCTTGGTGTGGAATGAAGAAGGTAATCTACGATAGGTTGATGCCACTGAATTAGACAGAGGGCAGTCAAAACAAATGAGGTTAATTTGAAATTGAAAGATGGATGTGCAAACTTTAATAAAGCGGGACTATCAGAGTGTCATGGAATGTGTTATAATTATTTTGTGGGAAAATTGATGTTAAGTTGGAAGAGGTCGACCCACTAATGCTCGGAATGATGTCCTTAGATCTCCTGTGTTTATTGAAATAACCGGGTCGTTAAGAGAGATTATTCCGTATCTCAAACGTCCACAAAAGAATGTCCTTTCCTCCTGCGTAGAAATCCATGCAAACGTGCAGCACCCACGCTACCGTGGAAGTTACATAAGACCAAACTACTGTTTCACATATTCCTCCAAAACTACGTCGGGGCCAATGATTTCACTTCACTGCATACAATGGCTACCACTAATTTACAAGGCAACAGCTCTACGCTTTGATTGCTGATAATGTTGTAATGCGATGTTGCTCCACTGTCTAATCGTCGCTGAGTGCAGGACCTGATCCAATAAGAGTAAATTACGTTTGCGCTGTGAGGGTCTTAGCTGAGGGGCGATATGAAGGGTGAGGTGGGGACATGAATGAAGGAGAAGAAAGGAGTTCACGGTGGAAAGGAGTGGGGGATTACGGAAGGGGCCGATGAGGTTCCGGCGTGCTCCGGACTGTCACCACAGTTTCACCTCTCCTCCAAACACCAGCTTGGGTTACGCCGATCCGAGGGCTGGGTAATCCCTCGGAGCTTGCCACCACTCATCCGGACTCAGATCTGCGGCGAGAGACGGAAAAGGAGAATTGACATTAGCAGATTTACTTCCTGGCCGCAGGCCGTGATCCTAAACGAGTAAATCGCTCTGGTGTTTCACGGCTGTGGAAGGTGCGTACGTGTGCATGTGTGATAGAACAGGTACCAACTTGTGACGTATGTGACGCAACATTGCTTACGACAGTGAAGCACGTTTCGTCCACGCTGCACGCAGTGAACTGATTGATTTCACAGTTTTAGAGTCTGAACAGGCGTCTGTGGCCTAAACTTCAAGGCATTCAAAGTGGGCCCTTAATGCAATAAAAACGGACACCTGCCGAGCTCGCACCTTTGATGGGTGCTGCAGTGTGAATATGTCATCAAACTGGGTATATATGCAATCAGAATGCAGGATAAAGTGTAAAGCTGTTTGGGACCTCGACATGGGTGATAGGTGGCTATATAAAAACAACATTTTTTATCTTTCACATATACACCCTTTGGGACATGTCTCCTTTTTGCCTTCATTTCAGGGGGCGTGGTTTTATGATGTGGCATCTCTAATGGAGTGTATTGACCGTATTGACATATTCATTGGTTACATAATTTGTACAAAATTTGGTGTATGGACCCAACATTTATCGACAAATGTGAACCTGGAACCGTTTATAATTTGTAAAAGTGCATGTTCGATTCTCATATTTCTTTTCTTCAATCAGCTCAGAAGAATGTGCCCCCTGACTGCCCATCTCATTGCAGCCAACGCCTCTATATGACACCTTATTCCTTTTGCTTAATTATCTACCATAAACAAGTAGATAGTATGCAGAAAAATACCGAAAGAAACACACACACATGCACAAGCTCGCGCGCACAGACAAATGAACAGACGCATGCACATGCCCGCGCACACACGTGCGCGCGCGCACACACATACACACACACACACACACACACACACACACACACACACACACACACACACACACGAAGTAATAATTCAGGTTTTTCAATTTTACGAAACTCCTATATCTTGGTTGTTGCTGCATGTGAACAGTAAACTCATCCAGTGTAACGGAAATAAAATTTCGCACTTTGCGGTCAGAACTGCTCGACAATAAGTGACACAAAAGCGAAAGAAACCGATAATGGGTTTGTTACTATAGCAAAAGGTTTGATATTGACAATAAGAGTTGTCAATAAATATGTTTTAGGAGGTACTTCCTCGCCGGAATCCACTTGCGTATGTACGGCAACTCATCGGTTGAAGAAACAGTTTACCCGCATACAAATAAGCATTTGCTCGTGTTCTCGAGAGGTGGTATCATACTATTTGCTGTACACTGTCAGCTGTGTATTCGAGTTCTTGCACATTGTAAAGATCGGAAAGTCACTTCAATTTATTATGAGCATTTGGAGAAAGAATTCATCATCAAAACGAGTGCAGAAAACGACTTCTCCACGTAAAATTAAATGTAGAACATTATTTGATTTCTACCTCGAAGTCACAATATGATAAGAAACTTTCCCGCCCTCATCAAATGCACGCAATACGACTCGTATCTGGTCTGATTTCCGTTGAGGAGGTGCAGAAGAAACGAATATGGAGTAAAACATTGCACTGAGGCATGTAACCTGTAAACGACAGTCTGAAATGATCGATCAAGCATGCCTTGTCAAGTCTAGTAGCAGTCTGGTGTGAATTTACAACCGCACCTGTTCACATAATGCAGCTCAGCTCAACCTTAAGAAATAGTTTTGTCGGGGGAAAAACAGAATAACAAGTCCAGTTCGCTCCAACAAACTTTGCCATATGCTTCCACCTTCTAGAACGAGCAAATTACGACAGCATCGAGGGCCAAGACCACTTGGACCCGTACTGCCTGATCCATCGACCGTAACTACATGCAGGGATACCAGTCATGGTAGTCCGCTTTCTCAGACATGGCAGATAAAGCGAGCCAGTTTGATGGATTCATTGACTGTGATACATCCGTCTACGGCAGGTCGCTGGAAATATTGCATGCCGCTGTCTTTTCTTGATCGGATTATCCACCTGCGTCAACAATCCACATCGATCAGCGATCTGATTCTTCAGCCAGTGCAATGCATAATTTGGAAGGTAACACATTGTGGCTCGACAATGAATCAAATTCAGATCCTCCATTGTGCAGTGAAAAAGACCCTCCGAGCAACAACCGAACAACGACCGAATCTTTTGGTGTCACACACACACACACACACACACACACACACACACACACACACACACACACACACACACACACACACACACATACACGTTTTTCTCTCGCGGCAAACGCAGAACGTGAAACCCCTCAACTAAATATAATTTGGGTTTTTTGGCTAATCTGCAGCATTTGTGTCGAAAACATTGCAGCCTTTGCTACTGTAGTAACTTATTGGCGATGTGAGATTGCAGCAATTGATTCTGCACAATCCATAATCCATGGATAGGTACTGTAATATCTTCCGCCCACCTGGGATGAAATGAGTAACATATTTTGGGAAGGGAGAGGTGTGCTACAGGATTTTCTGCCGTCGAGTAAGATCACTCTGCGTGACAGATGTTGCCAAAAGACAGTCGGTCATTAATTCGGTTTTGTTCTGCATCGCTCGAAAACAATATTCACCCACCATACCTCGGGATGTTCTTTATAATCTTATACTAATCGCTTGCCGAAATAAGACGTACCCATAATTGTCACGAGCTTGTAGAAGCTGTGGTGTCGCTGTGATCTATTGTCTCATAGGACACGAAGTAACACGAATGAAATTTCTTAATGCAGACTTTTGAAAACGCATTTAGAGGGGTAAAAAATGTAGTTACTTGTAGAGACTGCTTTGATCCTATGCATTTCTCCCGAACTATAGAGAGATCTTTTCGAGTTGCAGATTGCATTTGTATTGAGATGCAGTATTGTCCATCAGAGATCTTCTCCCCGCATGAGTCCTTTGTCTTTCTGACATTCTGATGCGTCGTTCAATGGCTCTTTCCATGAACTGAGTCTTTCGATATCTTTACTCATGATTTGGACATACATGGCGAGACTGAGCTCCTCCTAGAGAAGAACTGAACGTTGGAGCCCTTTAAACTAATGTACTGAATAACCAGTGACTTACTCGAAAGCTTACTAAACATCATCTTTCCTACTGTTCACTCCAAGATCTGTTAAGTGCAAGATACCCATGAATACATCTCGGTTATCAATGTTAACTAATTATGTAATTTTCAAAACTGACTTAATGACTGGAGCAGGCCCCGAAAACCCAGCAGCCAGGGGTTCCAAAGGAGGAGGGGTGAGGGAGTTAGGGGGCATCAAATGGCTCTGGTCGTGTGTTACTTTTGGAGTGGAAATAGTGCTTGTCCTTTCTGGAGAACGCATATTGTCTCAGAAGAAGATTTGTATCTCTTATTGTTAATTAAGAGGACTCATGAAGACTCTGGGTATTCGTCTGTCACGTATTGCAGATATTTCGAGTTATCAGCAACCACCAGTGACAATTTTTGTCGTGTTGTTTGGACTGTCAATGACACTAATTCATGAAATTTACCATGGACGAATGTAGCCCGACTGAATTGCCCTGAAATGTTTTTGGTGTACAATGCAATAAGAACTAAAGGCTACACACACGTGGATACCCGTGCATCTTAGATTGCGACGTAAAGGAAACTGGCCGAGATCAACCATGGTATTGTGCTTCGTGTGTCTGCCATAGAACTAACAGAATGGTCTTCTCCTTCGACCTGCTTACCACACACCCTTGAACGGTAGTAAGATCAGTCAGAACCACTTCTCGATCCCAACCCCTCGACCTCTTCCTTCAAAGCGACTGATCCGGCGATGAAAGTCCAGTGTGATGTTTGATTCTTGCCTTTCGCACACAGCAGTTGTATGGGAAATCCATTTGGCTCAACGGAAATAGAGAGCAAGACTAAACACACCCTGTGGGTTCTCCGCGACTTAAGAGGGCGCCTCGTCTCATGGACTGTTTGCTTTGACAAGGTCCCGAGCATTTTGGGACGAAGTGCAACATATAAAGTGTGCTATGTGGCATGGAGAATGTTGACGATTCTCGGCATTGTGAAACGAAAAGAGTAGGATCGAACGTAGTATTGTTCCCAGCTGATCGGCGGTGGCATGCGTAGGGCCGTGGCTGATCGAATAATATTTGTCTGTTTGCCTTAGCTGTCAGACGACAACCGGAAATACAGACTTGAGAAAGCTTGATACTGGTTCGATACAACCCCGAGCAAGCATTGGAAAGCAACTTGTTTCGCTGAGGAAGATCATTGAGCGAGTACTGTCAGCAGACTTTCCTGCAGTTTCTCTGGTAGCTCCGTCCCGTGAATTCTTGCTCTTATGATCGGACATTAGAAGGACTTTCAAAACCATCACTGATTTT
>JAWQFJ010031675.1:0-25000 GCA_034096865.1 Theodoxus fluviatilis | reverse complement strand
CATCCATCCACCCATCCACTCATCCACCCATCCACCCATCCACCCACCCATCCACCCATCCATCCATCCATGCATCCACACATCCATACATTCATCCATCCATGCATTCATCCATCCATCCATCCATCCTTCCGTCCATCCAGCCATCCAGCCAGCCAGCCATCCATCCATCTCCGTACTGGTATATATAATTCATGTGCTGCCCTGTATCGCCAGCATTGCCCCAAACTTCTATCACCATACATCAAGGAGTCACGTGAACAGCTCTGAAACGATACATAAGCAAAAAAGCAAACAAAAGCCGCAGACTATAGCATCCTATTTGCTCCTAACAGCACACTCAGCAAGTTGTAGTGTTTCAAAAATAATTCTTCTCCTACAGTGAATGGTATCTTTGATGAATCATTGCAGATTGCGCTATTTTCCAACCAAGGAGCAATACTTTATATCTATGACAGTAGCAAAGGTACACAGTGGCCTGATCAACCCTTCATCAGTGGTGAGAGGTGACGTAACAATTCCTCCAGGGAGTTGAGATGATGACCGCATGCTTCGCACTCTAGTCCACTACAGAAATCGCCTGCCGGCGATAGAGTCTCTAACACAGTTCATATCACGTAATGGAACTAATCCATCCGGAATATTCATATGGAGGTCACACGAGAGGCTTGTGGGATAGCACTCTGCTCCCTGACATACGCCGTTAAAGTAGTTCTGAGACTATTTCGCACAAAACTCATAAAGTACGCTTGTTGAGGCAATAAACAAGCGTTTATTCGAAAAAATAAAATGTTTGTGTTGAAATGGAAACAAGTTTTGACATCTGAATGATTTCTATAATAAGTGGAAAAAATAGTATTCAGAACGAGCTATTTTTGGCACAATGTTGTAATGCGAAGGGTCAAGTATATTACACATTCATTGTGAACTGCGCCAGAGTCACTACTGCATGACACGGATTCACATAATGTCCGCTTCGTTGTCAGGTGCCAGTCAAGTAAAAAGCAAGGGACACAGTGACCAGGGGGTAATGTGTGGGACGACTTAGACACCTGTGCAGCGCGCACCTGACTGAGGCACTTTTCGATCAGTTTGTCGAGATTTGTACTCACACGTAATACGAAGGCACACTATGATAAGTGAAGCAAGAAAAGTTGTAATAAATGTTGCTAAGAGTGTTTCTGCTAGAATTCAAATCAAGTTTTATACCAGTTGATACTAGTTAATGCAGAAATCAGGTCCTGCTGCTGCTGCAGAGCGATGCTCTGATCAGCCAATCAGATATTTCCTTATAAATTGCTTCAGCACGTCTGCCTTAATTAAAACTTCCTACCGTAAAACGGGGAGCGGCCTGGTTGAAATCGGTGACAAGCCTCTAAACAAATCATCCCTTTTATCTGTATCATGGTGACGGCATTCGATCCAAGCTGGGTGCGACCCCACTCCTGAGTTTTAGTCGAAATGCGACAAATAAGGCGAAGCCGTGGAAAACTCTACACCCGAGCCATTCCCACGTGCTTTCTTTTCCTGATACCAGTTCCGCGGCAGGTGGTGCAAACAAAAGGCAACAAAGGCAGTTGCATCAAGGTTCCCAAAGCGTACTGTAGCCAGTCAGCTTTGTGGCTGGGGTCCGACACGGGAACAATGGAGGTGGTGGCATTAGCGGTCGTTAGAGCACAAATGCTGGGCAGTTCCACCGTGCCAGCATGCAAATAAGACGTTAGGTACGTCGGGGGTGGGGGTGGGGTGGGGAGTGGGGGTGGGGGGGGGGGGGGGGGGAGTGGGGGTTGGGGTTGAAGGAAATGAACAGAGGTCTGGAGAGAACTTCTCCGACTCATGCAATGTTTGCGCAGTTTCTGGGACTATCTTCACGCCTGATCAACTTACAATTGTCTTGAGAAAAGAACTCCTTAATAATGACTTACCGTGTCTTCTGTACTTCCGTGTCGATTTACAGAAAACAGCGTCAGTCCATCAAAAGTGCATTGAACAACCGCAACTTTTCAAAGAGGAGATGAATAAGTCATTTGAAACCGGCTTGAAAATGTAATGAATAACAAGTATTATATGAATATAATGTATGTACCAACAGCGAATCTCAGTGGTCCACAGAAGCGTTCAGTAGTGTCGTTATCGTGCTCGTCTGTATCGCCCAACCACCACCCGTACCATCCCCATCGTCATTCCTGCTGAAGCGGACTCTCATGCTGTCAGTCGTGGTACCTTTGCACACGAAAAGGACGCCCTCAGTTTTACTTAAAATGGACAAAATCTACATTATACTTCTCAACTGATACGACGGTAGCTTCACTGTCGCGTACTGTTATTACGTCGTAGGACATACCCAAAGAGCTATTTTTTTTAATTACCATCCATAACGGACACTAAGTACGCCCTGCTGTAGTCCTTCACCCTGTGGGTTGGGAGGTAGAAAACACCCACCGCGCGTCACTACGCGATTCATTGGAGGTGAATACCTACGGGAATCGTGACTTGACTGTCTCTTATTATCACCAGCTTTAATGATTTTTCGTGATCGATGACTTTCAATAGGTTACAAAGTCTGCTAGGTCGCAAAACTCCATCCATCCATCCATCGCAGAGTTATCTGCTCGGCTTTTTCTTTATGCGATTTACCGCTCCTGCACCTGTTCTTTGCATGGAATATATCCCGACAAACGACGCATTAGTTTCTTTACGAGTTTTTGTGTTTTTGGTGCATTTGTGTAGTTTAACACATAATATAGAGTTCAAAAAAGTTTTTCCCCGTGCAAAGCCGTCTCCGCTGCCGGAAATGATATGGGAGTCACCTCCCTGTAGTCTATTTGTAGTCTGGTTTTATAAAACGCGACCGTTGACTGACTTGGCACGCCCGGGGAGTTATGCTAAGATCCGGCCGCGTTAATATATCTGCGTTTTGTGACAAACGTCTTGCTCGGCGGTACTGTACTCCATGCACCTTAACGGTGCGCGTGATTCGGGTGTAATCTTAAGCTAAACGACGTTCCGAATGTTTCCGACTTCGACCATTTCAGCAGCGCCAATAAACGTCGTTTAGCTTAAGATTACACCCGAATCACGCGCACCGTTAAGGTGCATGGAGTACAGTACCGCCGAGAAAGACGTTTGTCACAAAACGCAGATATATTTACGCGGCCGGATCTTAGCATAACTCACCGGGCGTGCAAAGTCAGTCAGGCGGAGTGGCGGGTGCCGTCTCTTTTTAGAGTGGAATTCTCAGCACGTCCCGAGCAGATAACTCTGCGATGACTTCCGGAGTAACTTTTGGCCGGGAGTAACTTTTGGCTGCTACAAGGCGTGCTGCCGTACTGTTCGGACTTTACGTCAACGAAACTGCTTTACGGTTGGCGCAAACCAGTACAACGCATGCGCAGGCATCCTTTCGGCCATTCAAAATAGCAGCACAAGATTGTAGGTGAACCATTTTTGTATATACCACAATCATCTGGTCACAAGATACGGAAACTGTCACAAGAGACAAATTAATTTAAACATTCTTACTGTTAGAATGTTTTTGGACGATGTATCGCTCTATTCTAGGTTGAATATGATCTAAAACTGACAGCCCATAGCAGAGTGTTCGTGATGGAGCGTTCCACTTAGAGTTTACTCGCAGTATGTGTCTGTGGGACAATTCCTCTTTGAAATGATGATTTGTAGCGGTCACAAGAAACAGACAAAAACACTGAAGAGCACCTTTTGACATTGCATCATATGTGATTCACTTAGATTCACTTTAGACAGAAGGGGTCAGTTCAGGAAACAACTGGCATGTTGTTTGGGGAAGGATGATAGCTGAACATGAGTTACTACTTCATACTGACAAGGGCTTGAAACTCCAGGATGTGCACTGAATGGAAACCTTTATTAGACAGACTCTTCAGTGGTTAAGAAGTTATGTGGACATATATCGTCACTGATATCTCCTGCAAATAACTCGCTGGTTCCAATATTTGTTTAAGGATTCTCTACCCAAGCTGGAAAGTGCAATTTGATTGAGAAGAGATATATGCGCATACGCGCACTGGAGTGGGTGCAGCTTAAAAAACACATTATTCACCCATTTAGCAAAAGCACAGGTTTAAAAGCACTATAGATACAAAGTTCACTGAGACAGAGAGACTCCTTACATGTCAGAGCAACCTTGTAAGGCTGGAACATTCTGCCTGAGCGATACGCGCACATTGAAAGTGGGCGTACGTATGTATTTGATATTCTTGCGCCCCTCTTAAATAGACTACAGAGGCTGATAGGTAGTAAAACTCTATTCATTCATTCATTCGATTTCTGCATACAGAGACTAAACTGTGTTATTACTAAAACGATTTATCCTAACCCCACTTCTTTGTCGTAGAAATAACAAACAAACAAACAAACTGCGTGCCTCTCGATTTAAAAACATTTCTTGTTCCAACAGTCTTGAGAAGCTTCATTTGCGACCCACTTGCACAATTTTCACCTATCCGCGCAACTAAGTCCTTTTTCCACTTCAGAGTTTCTGGAATAAGACATGCACAGTTCACATTTGGTTGTTAAGGCCAATGGCTATTTGAAAGAAAATCACAAGACCTGGTTAGACTAAGAGGAAGCCAGGTCCCTGTTTTTCTGGTTACTCCCCATTTACGAATCGCTTTTTTCAGTGACGCGGTGGGTTTATTCTTACAGCCCACAGGGTCATAAATTGAAGAAAGGAATTACCTCTAAAATGTACCAGCATGATTATAACTAAGCAATCATGTGCTTATCGCGTCGGTCTTGGCCCACTCTCTACAAAGACTACAGCGTCACGACAAGTCGCACAGAGGCACTGTCAATTAACTGAGTCGATCTGGCTTTGCAGAGAGGCACGTGGTGCGTGAGATGATATGCGCATGACGCATCAACACTTCTTTGTCCTGTGCAGATCTCCGGCAATTCGACCTTCCCCACGCGGCTCGAGACGCTGCGTTGGTCGGTGCTGACTTTGCCACGAGCGTCGATAAGTGATCTAGATAGGTATTGGTCGTAATAAGTGTTTTAATGTGTTTTGAAGGAGACGTAATCTAATCGACCCCCCAAAAAAAGAAAGAAAAAAAAAAGAAAGAAAAGGGCAGGTTGTTTGAACTTGTGTGCAGACATGCAAACAGTATACCGACGTGCGGACACTCGCACACGCAAGGAATCCCACACATGTACGAGAACGCTCACAAATACAAATACACTTGCGCACGCGGCACACATACGCGTGCCCGCGTGCACACGCTCATGCATAAACACTTTCGCCAAAATTTACAGCACACACACACACACACAACAAAAACACACAACGCGCACACGCATACACACACACACACACATACACACACACACACACACATACACAACAACGCACGCACACACACACACACACACACACACACACTTACAAAACACACACGCACACACACACACACACAGACACACTTACACAAACGCACGCACTCACGCACACATGCACGTACGCACGCGTGTACACACACACACACACAAACACACACACACGCACGCACACACACACACGCACACACACACACACACACACACACGTACACACACACACACGCGCGCGCGCGCGCGCGCACACCAAAAACCCTCTGACGAAACACATGATACTGCACAAGTACCGACGATAACGGAACCTCTATAATATTTCCACACATTTTACACTTGAGTGACATTGCGGAAGACGAGCCATATGTATTTAAGATTCACAATAGATTACTGGAGGTCATGCCAGCGTGCTCATGCAGAGACTAGGATAATGGAACTCTCTGAGAGATCATAGAGAAAATCTGAGCCTGTTCAACAGATCTTTAGATGTCACCTATGCAAACTTTGTTGCGTGCTATCACGACATCATTGTTTTTGCAGCCATTGTTGTGTATTAATGACTACTATTAAAACATCATAAATGATAAAGGAATTCCCAAAAAGCAGCTAATGTTACAATGTTAGCCTGCACAAACGACCATTACTGCACAGAAACGAATGTAGAATTCATGGGTTGCGAACTTTTTTATGGGGCTTCTAACGTTCTCTGTTATAATACGAACGGCACCGTTGACGCGAAGGAACCCAACAGAGACAAATCACCGACCTCGTGCAGTCTGTACGATCTGGTGACTGGCACAGCGTGACAATTACAGGTATTATCTGCAAAGGTGCGGGCTCTGGGGGTTGAAATCCAATACGGCAACAAGCAAGGCCCGGGTAACACAAAACTTTTCATACAATAACACTGGCTGCTCTTTGACTTCGATGTATCTGTTTGAAAACCGCTGTGGCGAGAGATCTACGCAGTGGTGTTGGTTAAATAACGTTGTCCATGCCTGATCAAGTTTACGTCTTTGATTACTGATACGCAGTATAATGAATGTGTTCTATTTGAGCAGCACGTTGTGACAAATGTGTTATCATTAATCGAAATGTCAATACATTACATGTCTTCATAAATAAGTACCCCAAACCTTATATTTGCATTTAAGTTTGGGCTTCACCTAAGCCCCAAAAAGAAAGCAAAGATAATCGAAGAATGCACAAAAAGAAACATTCAAGAGATGAGGAACACATGCGGATGGTGAAAGGAACCCATACAGACATAGAATGAGAAAACCAAGAGAGAGGTGCAAGATAACGTCAACATTCAGTAAATATAAAGAACGGATTTAATGACGCAGAGGGATTAGTGACACTTCCTTTGAAACTGTTAAAAAAAATTGTACTACGACTACGTCGTTATGTATTGTTTTGGTTTTCCAATGAAGATAAAGAGGTTTACTATCCCAGTTAAAACCTCAGCCAATAATAGCCCCCTCTTGCTACCAGAAAACCTCCGCTTTGTCCGATTAGTTTGTTTTTTAATTCTTGCGCAGCGAAACTTCCCTTCTGTGTGTCTCTCTTGAAGTCTCTTGCTGCAACCGTGTGGTGTATTGCTGAAGGGACTAGTTTTCGTGTGTTTTCATTCAGTTTTGTCGTTGAATCTGTATATGGTTCTTTCCCAGAGGTTTTTCGGTCAATTTGTTACTCTCGAGAATTAACAGTTCGCAGTACCGCCCTGCAGTCCCCTCGTGGCGTTACTGGGCACGCGTGTACTTGTCATGAGGTCCCCTCGTGGCGTTACTGGGCACGCGTGTACTTGTCATGCAGTCCCCTCGTGGCGTTACTGGGCACGCGTGTACTTGTCATGCAGTCCCCTCGTGGCGTTACTGGGCACGCGTGTACTTGTCATGCAGTCCCCTCGTGGCGTTACTGGGCACGCGTGTACTTGTCATGCAGTCCCCTCGTGGCAGTCCCCTCGTGGCGTTACTGGGCACGCGTGTACTTGTCATGCAGTCCCCTCGTGGCATTACTGGGCACACGTGTACTTATCATGCAGTCCCCTCGTGGCGTTACTGGGCACGCGTGTACTTGTCATGCAGTCCCCTCGTGGCGTTACTGGGCACGCGTGTACTTGTCATGCAGTCCCCTCGTGGCAGTCCCCTCGTGGCGTTACTGGGCACGCGTGTACTTGTCATGCAGTCCCCTCGTGGCGTTACTGGGCACGCGTGTACTTGTCATGCAGTCCCCTCGTGGCAGTCCCCTCGTGGCGTTACTGGGCACGCGTGTACTTGTCATGCAGTCCCCTCGTGGCGTTACTGGGCACGCGTGTACTTGTCATGCAGCCCCCTCGTGGCGTTACTGACACGCGTGTACTTGTCATGCAGTCCCCTCGTGGCAGTCCCCTCGTGGCAGTTCCTTCGTGGCGTTACTGGGCACGCGTGTACTTGTCATGCAGTCCCCTCGTGGCAGTCCCCTCGTGGCGTTACCGGGCACGCGTGTACTTGTCATGCAGTCCCCTCGTGGCGTTACCGGGCACGCGTGTACTTGTCATGCAGTCCCCTCGTGGCGTTAATGGGCAGCCTTTAAAAATATAAATAAAAGAAGATTCGTGTTGAGAAACAAACAGTGCGTACACTACATGCAGGGAGAAAAACTCCACTATGGTCAAAACGTGTTTGTATGTCGGCAAAAATCGATATACCGAGTGATCGTCGTAGCAAACAGTTTATACTGCAGGTCTCAGCACTTTTCAAAACCTCAGAAGAGTGCTGTTTGTCCTCGAATCGGCTAAGGGAGGAGCAACGCGAAGGGTTAATTGCCTCCCTCGATCACACTGCTTCGAATAAACAGCTTTGTTGGATTGTGAATCTGTCACTGACGTTGTCCCTAGATTTATTCCGTCAGGGTGTTTGAGTATGTGTTTTCATTGTAAGAATAGTGTTAATGTGTTGTTAATAATGTGTTATATGATAATCATGGAAGTGGTCACTGGTACCTACTTAGAATTGGTCACTATTGCCTTCACCGATCGCATTTTTATCCAGAACGCAAAAGATTTACTTGACTTTTGTCTAGGTTTTGTGCAGATATAGTTGATATATATTTTTACTGTCGCAACAGTAGCTGTCACTTTGCAGCAATTCTAGTGTTTATGATGTTCTATAGGCTATATCAACGAAGTGGTCACTAATATTCGTTCCTCTTGATTTTGTTTTGTAGACATCACAGTGTGCCAATACAAGTAGACATAGATTGAAAAGACGAACTAAGCCCAGGATCATTAAGATTTTCTTATGGTTGTAGTCAATAAAATGATATTCTATGCCAAGAGAATCTAGGAAATATCATTAATTTTTCTTGCAGTAATAGGAACTAGTCTCTAATGCCCCCTACCATGGTCACTATAATGCTGTCATGGAGGCATTCTTGATTTTTGCAAAATTGACTTCAGATATATAACAAACTTTTTTTCAAAGATGTAACCTCCAGCACTTAGGTAGAAGACCAAAGCAAGCTTGTGTCAATTAGTTTTAGAACGAAGTCAACGTTAGTGCATTGTATTGCAAGGTCGAAAGGCGGTAACTAGTATTATCATTTACTCTGTACATAAAACACACTCTTAAAGTCCGTGTGCACATTCACTGCCATTATCAACGAAGTCCACAAATGTAGAGTTGTGAAGACCCAGAGGAACATCGTGCAAATGTATGCTGAAATCTATACACGCATTTTGGGTACGCATTTGTTGCAGTTCACCTTGGCGCCAACTTATTTACCTAGTCACTGACGTCACTGACGAGCTCTGTCCTTGAGGTGGATGGAGTTGTCCCCTTTCGGACCTCCCAAAGGATCCAAGGGAGGCAACTATGATTGGTCAAATACGGTGGATTATCTTCCCTGAGTAGAAAACGCTATTACCAAAGATGCAGGGATACATGCAGTGACTTGTAGAAGCCAGGTGGTGGAGGTGGGGGATGGGGTTGGGGGTGAGGCGACCAGGTCAACACGAAAGGAATTAGAGGGCAATAAGGTTGAGTGCCATCCCTGTGGGCTTCGAGCCCCAGATCTTCCACTCACTGGAGTGATATTGCTCTCCGGTCACGGGCACTTATATAGTGGATACTACCGACATAAAATGTAGAATGATTAACACTGGGGCCATTATATGTGGTTATGTTTTCTGCATACACAGCCGTAAGCAGCCTCGTGTAAATATTGAGATGTTGTGCCTCTCCAGGCTGTCACCATTCTTTCAATCCAGTCACTTAGCCTATGATCTGAGACAGGCAGGCGGGCGGGCGGACGGAAGGACGGACAGACGGACGGACGGACGGACGGGCGGACGAACAGTCGGACAGACAGATAGACACACAAACAGACATACAGAGAGACAGACAGACAGACAGACAGACAGACAGACAGACAGACAGACAGACAGACAGACAGACAGACAGACAGACAGACAGACAGACAGACAGACAGACAGACAGACAGAGTCAGCAAATAGAGGCAGGCAGCGACAGAAAACCAGACAGCGCAGATATTATGAGATAAAATGAGGGACAAGACAGGCAGGCACACACACACACACACACACGCGCGCGCGCGCACGCGCGCACACACACACACACATACACATGCATACACATTCACGCGCAGAGAGAGAGAGATAGAGAGAGAGAGAGAGAGATAAGGAGAGAGAGAGAAGGAGAGAGATAGAGAGAGAGAAGGAGAGAGAGAGAGAGAGAGAGAGAGAGAGAGAGAGAGAGAGAGGGAGAGAGAGAGAGAGAGAGACGGGGAGAGAGAGAGAAAGAGAGAAAGAGAGAGAGAGAGAACGAACGAACGAACGAACGAACGAACTTTATTTTACAAGGGTAGTGAATTAGGCAGTAGTGCCTTTCTTACATTCAGCCCTTGAGGCAAAAATTCAAATGTGGTGAGAGAGAGAGAGAGAGAGAGAGAGAGAGAGAGAGAGAGAGAGAGAGAGAGAGAGAGAGAGAGAGAGAGAGAGAGAGGTGGGGTAGCTGGGGAAAGGGGGAGGAAGGGAAGAAGGTGGGGGGGGGGGGGTAGCTGGGGAAAGGGGGAGGAAGGGAAGAAGGTTGGTGGGTTGGATAGAGAGGGTTGGGGAGAGGGTGGGGGAGAGGGAGGGAGGGAGGGAGGGAGGGAGGAGAGAGAGAGAGAGAGAGAGAGAGAGAGAGAGAGAGAGAGAGAGAGAGAGAGAGAGAGAGAGAGAGAGAGAGAGTCATTATAATTATCGCAAGAATTATACATGTACAATTTCTTAAACATACTAAAAATGGGTAGATAGTGTACCAGAGAAGCAAATTTTAAATATGGAACTTGAATCAACTACAATGACATATGCATAAAAAACAATTTTCTAAACATCCAAATGTTAAAAACAAATAACATACAAGTAGGTCCTAGCCTCTTGGTGTACACTCCCTCCCCTACTCCCCCACCCCCAATCAGCCGGAACCCCTCGATAGTTCCGCAGGGGAGGCCTGAAGTAAGCATATATGTGAGAAATGGACAACATACACAAATACACACTTAGCCGTTCCACTGTCTAGACGCCAGATGAAAGCGTGGAAAACTATGTCATAGGATGATGCCTGAGAATAATGCGAATTTTGTCTTTGAACATAGGCAAAGATTTGATACATTTTATGTCATCAGGCAGTGTATTCCACAGAGCAGCCCCAGAGTAAGATAGGCTCGATTTGAACAAATCGATGCGAGGCTGAGGCAGGAGAAGTTTGTCACGTCCTCTGATTGATGACTGCTCAAATAGTTTGAGAGAGAGAGAGAGAGAGAGAGAGAACCCCAGAGAGACATCCCGAAAGAGAGACCATGCGATAACTCCAATGCAAAGCATCATCAGTCTGGATATACAAGTAGCAAAGCATACACCTGTTTCAATACACTTTGACACTGATCATTTCTAGCGTGTCGTCACAAGGTGTCTGTCCACGCCTTAAAAATGTGTATTATTCACAGACCCATCCCGCTTCAGTGCAATTCGAATCGAATCCTTCGCGCTATGGTATCTCTGAAGAGTCTTTATCCGCTTGAACGGCTGACTAGAGCACTATTGAGCTCAATGCAAACCTCAGCCATGCCTTGCTTGATCCTGTTGCCCCAGGGCGGGCTAGAAGTCCCGATCGCTTCTGCTGCGTTAACTGCATTGAGCCTCAGACTGTCAGAGATCTCCGAGAGGTCAGCTTTTCTAGCAACCGTCGTTGCCAAGAGCTTGGCCACGGTCAGGTCGTCTGTTGTGATAGCCTTAGCTTGGTGCCTGGAGAGCACGCAAGCGTGCTCACTGGTGCAATGGCTGGGCGCTGTCCTCGGTGTTGTGGCAAAAACCCTCCTTGACTTGTAGGTGGACTCGCAGATTTATAGATCTAGAAGTGTGGTTGAGTCCTTCTTATACTGCGTTGTATGATCAATTTCAGAAAGGGCTTTTCATGGGAGCGAAATTATTATTTATTTAATGGCAGTTGTAGAACCAGTCCTTGTAAGGCTCTCGATGGATAGTATAGTGAATATGTGAAAAGTATAGATAATCATTTTCAAACTTAATTCTTAAACAGCTTATGCAATGTACTGCTTGCAAAGGTTTGCAAAACCGTTATCTGCTTGCTAAATATGATCTTATATTGTTCAAACAGCGCTGTTGTCTTTATCAGATGCCATTAGTTCCAATCATTTTTCGTGATCAATGGCTTTAAACAGCCTACAAAGGCTGAAAAGCCGTAAAACCCCATCCATCCATCCATCCACCCACCCACCCACACACCCACCCACCCACCCATCCATCCATCCATCCATCCATCCATCCATCCATCCATCCATCCATCCAATCACCCACCCACCCATCCATCCATCCATCCATCCATCCACCCACCCACAAACCCGTCCATCCATCCATCCATCCATCCATCCATCCATCCATCCACCTATTCATCAATCCATCCACCCATCCATTCATCCATCCATCCATCCATCCATCCGTCCGTCTATCCATCAATCCATCTATCCATCCATCCATCCATCCATCCAACCATCCATCCATCCGTCCGTCCGTCCGTCCGTCCGTCCGTCCATCCGTCCATCCATCCATCCATCCATCCACCATCCATCTATCCATCAGTCCAAGCGATGCTAATCTCCCATCTCATTGGCACATGCCATCAGTTTAAAAGCAATGCTAATCTGATCGAAATCAGTCCAACGCTTCCCTCTGCTTTCCTGGCCGCGTGTTCATTAGGCCGACGTTCAGATCACCGATGTGCGTTGACGGGACTGCTGGCACTCTGCCAAGTGGGACACCAGGTTGCCTATCATTACCATTCTAGTCCACTAGTGTCTCTAGAACAGTGCATATCACGTGATGGAACAAATCCGTCCGGAATAGTCATAAGGAGGTCACACGAGAGGCTTGTGGGATAGCACTCTGCTCCCTGACATGCGCCGTTAAAGTAGTTCTAAGACTATTTCGCACAAAATTCATAAAATACGCTTGTTGAGACAAGCGTTTGTTCGGTAAAATGTTTATGTTGAAATGGAAACAAGTTTTGACATCTGAATGATTTCTGTAAAAAGTGAGAAAAATAGTATCCAGAACGAGCAATTTTTGTCACAATGCTGTAATGCAAAGGGTCAAGTCTATTACGCATTCATTGCGAATTGCGCCAGTCACTATTGACTCGGGTTCACAGAATGTATCATTACAGCACGCCGAGAATAGTCAGACACTGACAAGACCAGTATTTGGAATCGGTCTCAGAGGCTTACTCCTACGATACTGAATCTGCAGATTTTTGTGTGCTTTATTTTGCACTGAAGTTGTCCCACAGACAGGTTTATTTTCACATTCATTTTTTCGCTGGAGAGTTTGGGCTCAGAGTCCTCCTGTGCTAGTTCTTGCAAAGTTAAAAATGTCTTTTTCCAGTGCATTCTGAAGAGTTTCGCAAGGTTTCGTGTGGTCACGAAATTGCAGGTGTTGTGAAGGTGCTGCAGGGTGCTAGAATGTCAAGGCACTTTCAATCTCTTACGTCAGCCTCCTCGACCCTCCCGTTGCCTAGTTACGTGACATAGAGTAAATTCGTCTCTCAAAGTGTAATGTGACGTCATTCAAGCTGCTTCCAGATGGTCGAGGGGATGCTGGTTAATGTGAGGAGATTCTGGTTTCTGTATTTTAAAAAAGAGATAATTTGGGGCGGAGTGAGAGAGCACATGACAAGAAGAGAGAGCCCAAGAAGATAGATGAGTGCAAAAAGTCCTTTATAAGGAGTGATCAAGTCCTCTACGGGGTTTTGTGCCCTAGAGTAAGATGTACATCAGAGAGTACACACCTGAGACACAGCGTTCTAAGTGAGAGTGCGACAGAAGACACGTGTAAGAGCACAGAGAACAGCGATTGTGTCCTCCAAGATCCAGTCTTGAGAGCGAAGTTATTGTGGTAATGCTGATCACTGATTGTATCGCTGTGTGTGGACAACTGCATGAATAACGTTTTCTCAGAAAAAAAAATCCACGGCATTTCTTGGACTTGGACTTCCCGCGCAAGCTAGGAGAACCTCCGTACAGACAGGACTTCCCGCGCAAGCTAGGAGAACCTCCGTACAGACAGGACTTCCCGCGCAAGCTAGGAGAACCTCCGTACAGAGAGGACTTCTCGCGCAAGCTAGGAGAACCTCCGTACAGACAGGACTTCCAGCGCAAGCTAGGAGAACCTCCGTACAGACAGGACGTCCCGCGCAAGCTAGGAGAACCTCCGTACAGACAGGACTTCCTGCGCAAGCTAGGAGAACCTCCGTACAGACAGGACTTCCTGCGCAAGCTAGGAGAACCTCCGTACAGACAGGACTTCCTGCGCAAGCTAGGAGAACCTCCGTACAGACATGACTTCCCGCGCAAGCTAGGAGAACCTCCGTACAGACATGACTTCCCGCGCAAGCTAGGAGAACCTCCGTACAGACAGGACTTCCTGCGCAAGCTAGGAGAACCTCCGTACAGACAGGACTTCCAGCGCAAGCTAGGAGAACCTCCGTACAGAGAGGACTTCCCGCGCAAGCTAGGAGAACCTCCGTACAGACAGGACTTCCCGCGCAAGCTAGGAGAACCTCCGTACAGAGAGGACTTCCCGCGCAAGCTAGGAGAACCTCCGTACAGACAGGACTTCCTGCGCAAGCTAGGAGAACCTCCGTACAGACAGGACTTCCCGCGCAAGCTAGGAGAACCTCCGTACAGAGAGGACTTCCTGCGCAAGCTAGGAGAACCTCCGTACAGACAGGACGTCCCGCGCAAGCTAGGAGAACCTCCGTACAGACAGGACGTCCCGCGCAAGCTAGGAGAACCTCCGTACAGACAGGACGTCCCGCGCAAGCTAGGAAAACCTCCGTACAGACAGGACGTCCCGCGCAAGCTAGGAGAACCTCCGTACAGACAAAACTTTACGAAGGAGACAAGGCGCAACACAGGGATTACCCATTACGAAACAGTCTCGTGCCTTAAAAAAGAAGGGAATGTTGTGCCAATTCTGTGGGCAGCCGGCTAAAAAACTTAATTTAGTGATCTTTGGAGAAGACAGCTTTTGACTGAGTTTCAATGAGCCTTCCTCTGAATTTCATCTTCATTGGTTCGGGTGGTAGAATAGGCCTATTGAGATTTTCCAGGCGATTCGTAGAGGACGAATGAGCAGGAGAATGAAATATCGACTTGCTTATACTCCAAACGCCAATGATTCGGGTACATGTACTCAACAGCCTTACAATAACATGGCATGCAAAGGCATTCTGGTATTCCAGAGATAATAATGTGTGAACAAAATATTTCAAAAGATGATAAGCCTGAAAACCTCGTCCGTCCATCCATCCATCCATCCATCCATCCATCCATCCATACATACATGCATCCATCCATCCATCCATCCATCCATCCATCCATCCATCCATCTATCCACCCACCCACCCATCCATCCATCCATCCATCCATCCATCCATCCATCCATCCATCCATCCAACCATCCATCTTTCCTTCCTTCCTCGAGGACGGTCAGCTCTCTAGGACCAATGCAGAGAGATAAATAGCACCTGCGTCATGACGTCACAAGTGACGTCGCGTCTCGCTTCAGCGGCCGTGTACGTCGTAATCCGTGCACTGCGCTCCGGCCTATCGTGCCGCCTCTGAGCTGGCAGCGTGTATAGCACCGCTCTAGCCCTGGGTTACTGTGGGATCAGCCTTGATCGTTCGATCACCTCCGAACCACTCGATCCCCCCCTCCTCGATTCCCACCCCTAGACCCACCCCACTCCCACTTGACAACGTAGAGCGGTTCCTTGCTTAGCTTCCACGGCTGACAGCCACGTGCGAAGTCCGCGGAGACACTCGAACTAGAAGTCGTCCTCCTTCGGTGACTGTCCAAAAAAGGTGACTGGTATGTTTGCAGGCTGCCTATGCAGTGTTGAATACACTCTGTGATCCATGTTTGTCAACGACGAATTGGTATAAAGCACTGTGTTGTGTTCCTATCCAACCGCTGACTAGTCGATAGATCGATCGCTCAGAAGAGGTTGCGCTGACCCAAGACGTCATTCTATTCAGTTCCTCTGTGTAGCGCACCGACCTACCTCTGGTCAACTACATTATTCAACGCTATCAACTCCAGACGACGGTAAACCCTCTAGGCTTAGTCGGCAGCAGTTCTTGATCCGTCGCGTGGTCGAGGTAGCTCGGGTAGCCAAATAGGTATTGGGGAAAAGAACATCTAGTATCAACATTAACTTATCATTCCAATACTACCTGTCTGGAACTAAACCTTGAAGGGATAGGACATAAGTTACATCCATTGAGTTGCAGAGGTGTTCTTTAAAACCAGCGATCTCTGCGTTGCAAGATGGCGGCGAGACCTGCAAGCGGACTTCCTGGGGACTCCGACAGCTCCAGCAGCATCGGCATCCCTGCTGTGGCAGTCAAGAAGAACCTGCCTCACCCTGAGGAGTGGACGCTTCCTAAAGAGCGGAACATTGAGAAGAGGGAGATGTACGATGTAAGTAGTCTCATCTCACTGAGTATCCGGTCTGCTTCTTTTGGTAATTGAGTGGTCATTTGATTGTGATTGGAATGAAATCAGTTACCTGCCAGATGGTCAAGTGGTCAGTCATTTAGTCAGTTAGTCGGTCAGTCAGTCAGTTAGTCAAGCATCCAGGCATTCAGTATTCAATCAGTCTGTCTGCATGTCTTTCTACCTGCCTGCCTTCCTGTCTATGTGTCTGTCTGTGTGTTTGTATGCCTGTCTGTCTATCCCTGTGTCTGTCTGCGTGTGCCTGTCTGTGTGTGCTTGTCTTTGTGTGCCTGTCTGTGTGTGCCTGTCTGTGTGTCTGTCTGTCTGTCTATCTGTCTGTCTATGTCTGTCTGTCTATCTGTCTGTCTGTCTGCCCCTCAGTCTGCCTGCTTGTTGGTTAGTCCATTTATCTGCATATCAGTGTGTGCGCACAGGCACGTGCGAGTCATTTAATGAATGCGTGTGTGTGTATGTGTGCGTGCGTGCGTGCGTACATGTATGTGTGCGTGTGTATGTGCGTGTGCGCGTGCCTGTCTGCCCGCCTGTCTGTCTGTGTCTGTCTGTGTCTGCCTGCCTGCTTGTCTGTCTGAATCTGCTTGCCTGTCTGTCTGTCTGTGTCTGCCTGCCTGCCTGCCTGCGTGCCTGCACACACACACACACACACACACACACACACACACACACACACACACACACAAACACACGTTTTTATTACAGACATTTCTCCGCTTATTCCTCACCATTGTGTGAATGAAGGTCACTTTCTCCAAAGCAATTTTCAGCCCATGAGGGAAATGTTTTTGTGGTGCTATTTCAGAGCTGGAAAATGGACGTGCAGAACCAGATCGCCAACCTGGCCACGAACTTGGTAGGTATCGTGTCTCTCCTTTCCCTCCCCAGCTGAGCTGGGGGTAAGAATAGACACCCCGCGTCTCCCCAAGCCATTCGTAAGAGGTGGATAACTAGAGAATTCAGGAGTTGATTCGCTCCTACTAAAATATTTTCTTGTAATTTTCGTGATCAATGGCCGTACATACTCTACAAAGGCTGATAGACCGTAAACCTTCATCATCATCATCATCATCATCATCATCATCATCATCACCTCTCCTCACCCCTGTTCCTGTATTGGGTTTGAGTTGGGGCTCTGTGGCCGAGTCGTTAGCGTGCTTGACCTGCAGCTGGGGCGCGTTTCTTAGGCAACTCGAGGGCTATGCGTTGCCTACAACCTCTCGCTCACAAGGAGGCACTCGATGCGAAGGAGGGTGGCCGAGGTAACTCCGGAAATACCTCGCCACGTCTAGAGGCTTGTTCAGGAGGCGCAGCGCTGCAAAGCGCTGCTCAGCGCTGCATGTGATTCACTCCTGAACAGCAATTTTGGGGCGTGATTCACTCAGCGCTGAGCAGCGCTGTGAATCATCAATCCGAGATGATACAGACGATTTTGCATCATTTTCAAAATGGCGTCTTCGATCCCGCACTGGCCGTCGATGCGTAAAATAACCCTCAGAAACATTATTTTGGGACTGGAACGGGCTTTATTTGCCCCAAGCGCCCTGTATGCGCGAGTAATGGCCAGTAAGGATGACACAGTAGTGGACTTTATTCATGCAGAATACATTTAAACGTGCATAAACGATGTCTGTGGCAAAGAAAACACTTTCTTCGCGTCTATCAACACAACATGGGGTGCAGAAGATTTACCTCCCCTTTAACAAGTGAAGCGCTGCACTACATCTTAGGTGTTCAGGAGAGGCAAAGAGCGCTCAATTGCCAACATGAAGCGCTCATGCAGCGCGTTGTACTCCTGAACAAGCCTTATAGCTGCAAGGTCCGCATGAACCAAAATGGCAGAGACCCGTGCCAATAGTGTTGCCGCTGATAGATGGCAGTGCCTGTAATGTGCTTCTCACTGTCCGAGAATGGAAAAGTGTACATGCACAGAGGTATTTGCTGTTTGAGGGGTTCATTTGCATATTTCGAGGAGTATGTGTATAGGTTATTTCTATACAAATACTGTCGATTTTATTTTTCGATTGCATACACGAACCACTGTACATGTCCCCTCTCTGAATTATGTCCCTTGAATTGATCGATCTATCGAGGCACAACATTTTTCGACATAATTGACAACTTGCAATTGAACCCGGGTTGCTTTCTTTCATTTGAAAAAGTTCCCGTGCCATTCAAGATGTCACCATGGCATGTTCTATCAAGTGAAAAACTGCTGTGACGTCTGTATCGTCAGTCTATCGGACACTTCTTCACCGACTCTCACGCCAGGACGCAGCCATGTTCTCTCGGACTTTCGCCTTGCCAATTGATGATTGGCCGTTTCTTAGACGTCTTTCGATGCTTGCCTCAGTCTCGGCTTGCCCTCGAGGAGGATACCTAGCGTAGGCAACGGACCCCTGTAGTGCGTTCAAGAGTCCTACCGGTACCGACCGGTAGATACCGTTCGACTTGGTACGGCTACCGGTAGTTACCGCACCGGAACGCTGTTGCGTCTGTATAACCAAAATGGCTGCCTTCCTGGAAAGGAAGAAAGTCGCCATCACAATATGCGCTGTGGCACGTATTTCGACCTGTGATTATTACCCAGCCTATGCGAAACGTTACAAGAAGTTAGGCTGATATTGTAATTTTCTTTTTTTAAAGAATAACTGCTATGAAATAAATACCGGTCAAAATGTGAGCAAACATTTCCGCGACAGATGGCAAAACAATTTCAAGGGAAGCAACTCTTATATCTTACATTAGCTCTTAGTTTGTTGTGTAACCTCCCTTGAAGAGAGCATCGAAATATTCTTGCTTACATCAAGTCAGCACTGTCGTTTTGACATAAATTTCTATTCGAGCGATGCCGAGCATTCATGTACAGATACAGCTTAACGTATTTTATCAGCTTCCACAAGGAACGAGCAGTCTGCAGCGGCTGGTTTACTAATTTGGTTGAGAAGCGCAATCCGCGACGATAAAAATCGCGGAAGCCATCTTGGCTACCGTTCGGTCGAGTCGTTCAAGAGTGCACATTGGGGGCTCGGCTACCGGTTGGCGAACGGTAGGTCGTCTTGAACGCAGGGCTGGTGTGTGCGGCATTCGAAACTGCGCGGATCGCAGAGTTGTAATCTTTTTCCCCACCCAGGAGTAAAATCGGGTATCTTTGAGGGCAATGATGGTACACTGTTTTGGATTAACCCTTGTAGGCCTACGTGGCCATAAACCAGCATCTGGTTGGAATGCTTCCAAGGGAATAAAGTTGGTGCTGGAACCTGACTCTGTACGTCTACGAGCATCTGTCTGTCACTGTCATTAGGTGGCAGTAAAGAAATGATCAAGCGGCCTGGTGACCAGTGGATAAAGTTAAAAGCGGTTTGAGACTTTGATATGTTCGATAAGTCGCTATATAAGGCCACATCTTTGCCTTTACCCTTCGGAGTTGATCAGTTCCTTCCATTGGCTCTGATCACTATATATGCCTGTCTCTCTGTTACAAACGAGGTTCATCGCATATCTTAGCAACCTCCAGAACAAACAGAGCTTCCCTCTGTAGCTCATTATCTACTCTGCCTGAATATTTCATGTCTGTTGCTGACATCAAAGGAGTGTATTTATTCATGCATGAGATAACACGTATATATCTTCACCTTGATACTCTATCATTACTACACCCCACTCCCCCACCCAATGTGTGTGTGTGTGTGTGTGTGTGTGTGTGTGTGTGTGTGTGTGTGCGTGCGTGCGCGCGCGTGCGCGTCAAGACGCAAACTGTAAATGTCATTGTAAGTCTTGGATCACCTGTCTCTAATTCTCCATTTTGTTTTGTTAGTTGACGGGCGCAGCTTCTCTGTTCTCTCGATTGTGACACTGCTATAATTTATGCTCTTGGACAACAATCGTAAAATGTCATGACATGAAATGTTCGGCCAACATGTATAGAAGATTCATCGATAATTTCTATTGGACGATATTAATAGATCTGATTTTTTCGCGCCAATAGTTGCTTCCTTCAAAGTTTCTTGTTTATTTTTATATCGACCCGAGGTTTTCGAGATATGTTCATACATCGACGAACCTTTTATGCAGGATGAATGTTTTTAGCTGTGCCAAATGTTTTTTTTCTGCTGGGACAGTAGGTACCTCAATCAGTAGTTGAATGATAACAACGTTACACTTGACTCTCAGCCAAATTCATTAGGAGACATGATCACAGCATCCTGTTATTTTTCAGGACCGATCTCTGACTCACTTCCCCCATCCCGAGGTGGGTTCCAAGTTCAACTACGAGGACAAGGCCGAGAAGGCCAGGAGAGAGAAGGCCCGCATTCTGGGCTTGAACTACGCACCCAGACCCCAGCGACACTGACCGGCTCCGTCTCATCAGTGATCCTAGATCTGGGCGGAGCGTGTCCCACAAGCCTGGAGCAAAGAATGCGTGAACTTGGTTAATCGAAGCGATCGGCTTTGCTAGAAAGACTACAGAAGTTTTTTGGCCTCGAAAGCTTCGCCGGTTTGAATTCGTCAGTGCAGATGCTGATGGATGTGTTGGCTAGGATTTTCCTCGACACGGCGCTTTCGACGATCTGCATTCTCGTGTCGGTTCCTTTCTTCTTTCAAATCCGGACAATCTACGTTCTGTTCCATTCCTTTGGAGCCTGTTTCAAAACAGACTTTTGTTTCATGGCTGTGAAGTTTGATGTAAACGTTAACACGAGCAAAACGTCAACAGAGTGGCAGAGGTGCATGATATCACACAGCACGTTCACACTTAACATGTGTCTAAGATAATTGATTTGTAGCAAGCACGTTTCCTCCATTTTACAAAATTCTCGAACAGCTTAGTGTAGTCTTGAGCGTCTGGAAATAAAACAAACACTCGCGCGAGCGCATGCACACAATCACACACATACGCACGCATGCACGCACGCACACACACACACACACAAAGCGGGGTAGGTAAAGAACGAGCGAAGACGAGCGAAACGAGCGAAACGAGCGAAGGTTGATAAAGAACGAACGAAAGCTATCGAGGTCGCGAAGATCAGTTCTATAATAATTAATGGTCCTGATTGATGTTGATATTATTAAAAATGCCAAGTATGATATTTTATTTGTCGAAAAAATGTCGACATTGAGCATTCACCTCGGCGCTGCACTTCCTGTTAGGCCCGTTAACTCATGTGGGTTGCATTCATCTCAACACGAGCGAAGGGACAACAGCCCACTTCTGATTAGATCTATTTTTGTGGTTTATTTCATTCCTTTGTGGTTTATTTCATTCTTTGTTTTTCTCCCCTTTGTATTTTTTCGTTTGATTAGAATAGATTATCGTCTTTATAAATTTCATTGTATGGTGTAGAATTTATGAATTGTCCACTTGTATAAAAATATATCTTTTTTATATTCGTCGCATGCATGAGAGTAAATTTTATTTTGGTGGGGGTGGGGTGGGTGTTGGTGGGCGGGGTTGAGAGTATGGAGATCCTTTGTTTTGTTGTGTTCATAAATCTTAGTTAATATTTTGTGTAGACAAATATCTGTAATTGCATTTTTTGTATGCTTTAATTTGAATTCAGGTAAATGACTTCTTAAATGAATGTAGTTTTATGTTGATAAAGTCTGTGCCTAGTTTTACATTAGTCCCTTATTTGTATGACTAAAAACTCAGGGTCTGATGACGGCAAGCACGCTTATATATGGCGGGTCAGCTGAGACCAAGTGACAACTTTGACAACTAATCTTCCCGCCACAGTGAGTGCAGCAACGCCGCGAGAGGGTGAGAGAAGTGTTCACAGGCTAGACTCTCTCACTCTCACAAGTGTAAGACAGTCATTCCTTGCTCAAATTCTGCCAACATGGCCACACCAAAAAAAAGGATCAACCTCTCTGTATGATAAGTTGAAAATGCTTGACAGAATAAAGTCCGGAGAACCAAGACAAAAACTTGTTGCAGAGATGGGGATTTCGATGAGAACACTCGAGAGGATCATAGCAAATGAAGCGGAAATTCGTGACACCGCTGCCACCATCCCAGACAAGTCGCGAAAACGAAAACGAACCGGCAAAAACGAGGACGTTGAGTTGGCCCTTGGCTCGTGGTTATCGGCAGTTAGAAACTTGATGATGTTAGCGTTGCAGTTCAGAAAGCAGCACTCGCTTCAATGGTGCAGCCAGACATCACCCGCTTCTTTCACTCTCAGCCCACCTGTTCCACCTCACGTTAATCTTGAATTTTGGTTTCCCATCATTTTTCTTTCTTTGTTCGGTTAGTTTTGTTTCTGATTGACCTGTTATTTTCAGTCTTTTATCATTCATGTTGTTGTTTTGTCACAAGATGAGAGTGATACACGTATACATAATTGTACACGCATGATTGTGTGATTGAGTTATGACGGAGTTGCTTCCCTTGACCCTGACCCCCCCAACTTCACGGGTCAAACGGCTGGACAAACACCCGTCATATATCCGGACTCCACTGTAGTAGGGTCTAGCTGAATACGACGGGGGAAAATGGACTTTTCTTCTCTCTTTTTTGCATTTTTGAGCATATTTGAGGGTGAAAAAGTAAAAAAAATGTTTAATTTCCTTATGCCTGCTCGTATTTTGGGTCTTCGCTCGTCTTCGCTCGTTTCGCTCGTCTTCGCTCGTTCTTTACCCAGGCCCCTCTGAATCGCTGCGCCTCCTGAACAAGGCTCCAAACGCCTCAGATTTTGTGCAGCGCTTCACTTGTTAAAGGGGAGGTAAATCTTCTGCGCCCCATGTTGTGTTGATATAGACGCGAAGAAAGTGTTTTCTTTGCCACAGACATCGTTTATGCACGTTTATAATGTATTCTGCATGAATAAAGCCCACTACTGTGTCATCCTTACTTGCCATTACTCGCACAAACAGAGCACTTGGGGCAAATAAAGCCCGTTCCAGGATCAAAATGATATTTCTGAGGGTTATTTTACGCATCGACGGCCAGTTCGGGATCGAGACGCCATTTTGATTGTGATGCAAAATCATCTGAAGCACGTCGGATTGGTGATTCACAGCGCTGAGTGAATCACGCCCCAAAATTGCCGTTCAGGAGTGAATCACATGCAGCGCTGAGCAGCGCTTTGAATCGCTGCGATCCGACAAGGCCTGTCGGATCGCGTGATGCAAAGCGCTGCTCAGCGCTGCATGTGATTCACTCCTGAACGGCAATTTTGGGGCGTGATTCACTCAGCGCTGTGAATCACCAATCCGACGTGCTTCAGATGATTTTGCATCACAATCAAAATGGCGTCTCGATCCCGAACTGGCCGTCGATGCGTAAAATAACCCTCAGAAATATCATTTTGATCCTGGAACGGGCTTTATTTGCCCCAAGTGCTCTGTTTGTGCGAGTAATGGCAAGTAAGGATGACACAGTAGTGGGCTTTATTCATGCAGAATACATTATAAACGTGCATAAACGATGTCTGTGGCAAAGAAAACACTTTCTTCGCGTCTATATCAACACAACATGGGGCGCAGAAGATTTACCTCCCCTTTAACAAGTGAAGCGCTGCACAAAATCTGAGGCGTTTGGAGCCTTGTTCAGGAGGCGCAGCGATTCAGAGGGGCCTGGGTAAAGAACGAGCGAAGACGAGCGAAACGAGCGAAGACCCAAAATACGAGCAGGCATAAGGAAATTAAACATTTTTTTTACTTTTTCACCCTCAAATATGCTCAAAAATGCAAAAAAGAGAGAAGAAAAGTCCATTTTCCCCCGTCGTATTCAGCTAGACCCTACTACAGTGGAGTCCGGATATATGACGGGTGTTTGTCCAGCCGTTTGACCCGTGAAGTTGGGGGGGTCAGGGTCAAGGGAAGCAACTCCGTCATAACTCAATCACACAATCATGCGTGTACAATTATGTATACGTGTATCACTCTCATCTTGTGACAAAACAACAACATGAATGATAAAAGACTGAAAATAACAGGTCAATCAGAAACAAAACTAACCGAACAAAGAAAGAAAAATGATGGGAAACCAAAATTCAAGATTAACGTGAGGTGGAACAGGTGGGCTGAGAGTGAAAGAAGCGGGTGATGTCTGGCTGCACCATTGAAGCGAGTGCTGCTTTCTGAACTGCAACGCTAACATCATCAAGTTTCTAACTGCCGATAACCACGAGCCAAGGGCCAACTCAACGTCCTCGTTTTTGCCGGTTCGTTTTCGTTTTCGCGACTTGTCTGGGATGGTGGCAGCGGTGTCACGAATTTCCGCTTCATTTGCTATGATCCTCTCGAGTGTTCTCATCGAAATCCCCATCTCTGCAACAAGTTTTTGTCTTGGTTCTCCGGACTTTATTCTGTCAAGCATTTTCAACTTATCATACAGAGAGGTTGATCCTTTTTTTTGGTGTGGCCATGTTGGCAGAATTTGAGCAAGGAATGACTGTCTTACACTTGTGAGAGTGAGATCGTCTAGCCTGTGAACACTTCTCTCACCCTCTCGCGGCGTTGCTGCACTCACTGTGGCGGGAAGATTAGTTGTCAAAGTTGTCACTTGGTCTCAGCTGACCCGCCATATATAAGCGTGCTTGCCGTCATCAGACC
>JAWQFJ010031674.1:0-17002 GCA_034096865.1 Theodoxus fluviatilis | reverse complement strand
ACGCAGTCCTGGAGAGTTGTTTCCCAACATCGTCTATTGAGTTGCCGTTTATGGACGGCAGTGCCTGTAAAGTGCTTCTCACTGTCCGAGAATGGAAAAGTGTACATACACGAAAGTATAATTGCTGTTCGGATGTTCATTTGTATATTTTGAAGAGAATGTGCATAAGTTATTTCTGGACAATCACTGTCGAAAATGTATTTATCGTTGCATACATGAAACGCCGTTCATGTCCACTCTCTGAAGCGTGTCCCTTGATGGCTTGAATGGCGTAGCGTCTGCAAGAAAAGCCGCAAACGGCGCGATCTAAAAATAGATAAGCGAGTGACGTCTACCAACATCCGGGGACATCCCTTAGCGTGCGTTCCCATTGCTGTGCTGCAAGATGGTTCGACACTGCTCATGGGGAAAATGCAACAGCGATTCAAGATACAAGCACAAAGACCACATGAAAGGAGTATTTTTTATAACGGTGCCCGACCCACTTGTTGAATCGGAGAAATTCAATCGATGGGTGCATTTGTGCGGGCGACTACACTTCAAAGTAAAGCCAAGCAGCTCCTAGGCACGATGGAGACAGTTCATTTGTTCAAAGCATTTCGTTGGTAGCAATTGACCTATAGAAATGAATCCGGATCCACTCCCTGCTCATTACACGGAACAGCAGGTGAATTTTTATTATGATAGATCGCAATTAGGAGCTCCGCATCACACGGACTGGAAGATTTATCATGCCTCCGTGCCGAACAGAGCGTTTTCGGCGTTCTTTCATTCCTTCAGCTGTTCACAACGCGGACTTAGACTATGGATATAGCTACAGGGTTAAAGAGTAAAGCAACGGATATGCATTATTGCATACATAAGGCTAAGCTACACGAATGATTTCGGTGGGGGTTAGACCTATAATATATTAATTATTGTGTGATGAGCGGTAGTCTGCGAGAGATCGACCCTACAGTCATGACAAGACGTATATATATATATATATATATATATATATATATATATATATATATATATATATATATATATATATATATATACGTACGCCTCTGCAGTTGTGACTGTTCTGTGTTTAATATGTTTAATTTTAATTGGTATCCACTTCACGTCTTATTCACTAGAAAACTGGACACTCGTCTGAGATCGAGAACACGAAAAAGTATATATAATTCAATAAACAACTTCATGGTGGAATAATAAATAAGTTTAGGGTAATTCACGTGTAAACAAATCGTTTTAGTGTTGACAATTTTAGCAACAGTGCGCTAATTTAATCTATTGTTTTGCCGGGCTTGATAACGCTCTGCACTAAAGACGCGCGTTCCACCATATATAGCTCCCCGCTCACTCTCCACTCCAGAGAGTTTATAGCACTATTACTTGTATTAGAACAAACTCTGCCCTGGAGATACCGGGAGCGAGAATTCATGCGGGTGAGATTCAAATCACCAAGTTGATAAGTACTTAAAGTAGCTTTCAAAAGTGTTGTCCATACCAGTGAAGGTTAGTACTGCGTATTCAATTAATTTGCAAGTAAATGTATGTGGCTATGAGTGTGTCATGCTCGGTAAATCGTATTTTTGAACTGCATATATATTATATCATGCGTGCCCGTTTTCCAGATCATCCATGCAGTTGATTATTTACACTACTACGCAAGCTGCAAATTTGAATTCACTTCTTCGATTAACTGAATTGCTAAATTCTATACGAGAAGTATCGGTGATTGCGATGTTGGCTTATTTCAGTGTAAAAAGGCTGGAGTTAGTCAACTATGGGATTCCATTGCCGAGAAAAGCACTGAATATGTACGTTGCTCTTGCAAAAACGCAGTTTCAATTAAGTTTTTATTATCACGTACGTCACCAGTGATGCGCACGTGCGTGCGTGACAACCACTCGCACTGGGTAAGATGTCTTTGCGAGGCTTTGTGTGAACAAACGCCATTTGCACACGTCTTCTCCGATCGAATGCTGTCCCCGGAAGTAGTGCCGCCGCCGGAAAGTACCGAACGTGACGTCACGCCGAAGTGAACGTGGGCTTACAGACGCTACGCTATTGATGCGGCGTGTATCGAGGCACACAAGTTTAGACAAAATTGTCTACAGTTGAACCCGGGTTGCTTTCTTTTCGTTGACAAAGTCCCCGTGCCATTCGATATGTCACCATGGTATGTTCTATCAAGTGAAAAACTGCTGTGATTTCTGTATCGTCACTTATTTCGCTAATCGGCAGCCTATTCACCGAATCTCGCGCCAGGACTCATGCAGCCATGTTCCTTCGGACTTCCGCCCTGCCAGTTGATGATTGGCCGTTTCTTAGACGTTTTTCGATGCTTGCCTCGCTCTCGGCTTGCCCTCGAGTAAAGTACCTAGCGTAGGCAACGCGCCCTGGTACTTGTGCGTGAATGGCAAGTGTAGAGTGCTTTCACCTTGCGTACGACGTCATCTGCTGGCGGTCCACCACACACCGCACGCAACATGGCTGAAGCGAGTGTGGCCATGTTGGCAGTGCTTTACTCCTTTCTTTCGGTGGATTCGAAACAATGAATACTTGGAAAGAAATATAGGCCTACATGACTACCCTGAACAATATGTCGCATACTTATTAGAATAGCGCTGTTAATAGGCAGTGTACGTTGTCCTTATGCGATAGTTGTGACCAGTTTCCAACCATCTTAGAGAGGTGGGTTAATTAAGCCTTCGCACTCTGGAACGAGAGCAAACACACACACACACACACACACACACACACACACACACACACACACACACACACACACAGATGCATAGACAACCGCACACACGCACACACTCAGACGCATACGCGCATCACATTTACACACATACTTACATAGACATACAAACACACACGCAAGCACGCACACACACACGCAAGCACACAATTACAGGCCCACTCTTTCACAAGGAAGCTGAGGAAGATCCTTGGATAAGGATCGAAAGCTACAAGTGAGTGGCTTCCTTTTTTGTTTGTGAGACAAGTATAGATCTGTAGCCATTAAACCCAGCTCCGTTTTCGGTTATTTTTCAAGATAAGGCACATATGCCGACGAAGAACGATACGCACCAATTGCAAATAACTAAGATGAGATGGATTTTGTAAGTTGTCAGATCGCCTAGGGACAAAAACAGTTAGCTATCAATTATACATCTTGCAGGATATTGTAAGTGAGGTTTTCCTTTTTTCAGCATTGCTCTGGAGAATCCACACAAGCCTGTCAGTCAGAACTCTTGTCAGGTGTGAAGTGCTGCATTCGACTCACCGGTGTAGCGTCAGTTTGGGCTGGATTTAGGAGTCCTTTTTTCTGGGAAAATTTCTCTTTCTCAGTATTCCAGAATTTACTTTAAAAGTATCCCATATTTATCCGTAACAATGTATTTTAAAAATAAATATCAAGGACACACACACACACACATACACACACACACACACCACCACCACCACCACCACCACCCCATCCCCACCCCCCACCCCCCATAATGCCCTTCACGCAGAAGCACATTGCAGTATCGAAGCATTGGAGGGGAGAGTTGCCTCCCTTAGACTGCTGCTGAATGTCGTAATGTCGCAGATGTGTGCTGAGAATTTGTCTCTTACGTCATTTGAAGAAAGTCCTTTCCAGGTTCCTACCTCTCAGTCCATTCCACCCTACACCCCATTCTGCTGCTTCAGCTTCCAACCCTACTTGAGTCCAATATTCCTTCCCCAACCCACCACATTTTCTCGTGCGTCCAAGCGCTCCCACGTAGACACACGGACAGTAGTCTACTTTCAAATAACTCGCTTTGCTTCGTTAGGTGTATGAGTGTGCCTGTATGTGTGAGTGCGCGCATAAGTGTGCGTGCGTGTGTATGTATGTGTGAGTGTGCGTGTGTGCGTGCGTGCGTGTGTGTGTAGGCCTATGTGTTTATGCTTGAGAGCACGTTTTTCAAGCAACTGCGATAACATCAATATGTTCCGACATGAAAATGTATTGCAGCAAAGTCACTTTACAGAGGTCCTCAGCCTCGCTCTTGACTGCACTGTCTGCTGCATTCTCTACTGTACTGTCAACTGGACTCTCCACCGTATGATCTACTGCACTGCCTACTAGACCCTCCACTGTATGATCTACTGCACTGTCTACTGGACTCTCCACTGTATGATCTACTGCACTGCCTACTGGACTCTCCACCGTATGATTTACTGCACTGTCTACTGGACTCTCCACTGTATGATCTACTGCACTGCCTACTAGACTCTCCACTGTATGATCTACTGCACTGTCTACTGGACTCTCCACTGTATGATCTACTGCACTGCCTACTGGACTCTCCACCGTATGATTTACTGCACCGCCTACTGGACTTTCCACCGTATGATCTACTGCACTGCCTACTAGACTCTCCACTGTATGATCTACTGCACTGCCTACTAGACTCTCCACTGTATGATCTACTGCACTGCCTACTAGATTCTCCACCGTATGATTTACTGCACTGCCTACTAGACTCTCCACTGTATGATCTACTGCACTGTCTACTGGACTCTCCACTGTATGATCTACTGCACTGCCTACTAGACTCTCCACCGTATGATTTACTGCACTGTCTACTGGACTCTCCACGGTATGATCTACTGCACTGCCTACTGGACTCTCCACTGTATGATCTACTGCACTGCCTACTGGACTCTCCACTGTATGATCTACTGCACTGTCTACTGGACTCTCCACTGTATGATCTACTGCACTGCCTACTGGACTCTCCACTGTATGATCTACTGCACTGTCTACTGGACTCTCCACTGTATGATCTACTGCACTGCCTACTGGACTCTCCACTGTATGATCTACTGCACTATCTACTGCACTATCTACTGGACTCTCCACTGTATGATCTACTGCACAATCTACTGCACTGTCTACTGGACTCTCCACTGCATTATCTACTCTCCACTGTATGATCTACTGCACTGCCTACTGGACTCTCCACTGTATGATCTACTGCACTGCCTACTGCATTCTCCATTGCATTGTCTACTGCACTGTCTGCTGCATTATCTACGGCACTGTCTACTGGACTCTCCATTGTATGATCTACTGCACTATCTACTAGACTCAACCGCATTCTCTACTGCATAATCTACAGCATTCTCTACTGCACTGTCTAATGGACTCTCCATTGTATGATCTACTGCACTGTCTACTGCATTCTCCATTGCACTGTCTACTGCACCTTCTACTGCACTGTCTACAGCAGTCTCCATTGCACTGTCTATCACATTTATCACGGCAATAACTACTGGAACTCCACAAGCGCGCATGTCCCGTAGTCGCTTAGTTGTGGCTAGTGGGTGCGGCATTCCAAGCTGTGCGGTTCCCAGGATTGCATTCTTGAGCGAGATGCTTAACTCACATTGCTTCTCCCCACCCAGGAGTAAAATCGGGTACCTGAGAGGGCAGTATTCCCACACTGTAATGCGATTAACCCCCGTGTGCGGCCATTAGCCAGCATCGTGTTGGAATCCTCCCCAGGGAGTGGAGTTGGTGCTGGTACCTGATTGTGTGCGTCTTAGATGTCTGTCACTGTGTCTGTTGTCAGGTGCCAGTGAAAGATTGATCAAGCGGTCCAGTGATCGGGGGGTAAAGTGTGAAGCAATTTGAGACCCAGAAGTGGATGTTGAGTCGCGAAATTAAACCACACCTTGACATTTAGCTGCATTGTCTCATTCATTACTTTATTCTCCACTGCACACTGTACCGTCTACTGCACTATCTACTGCACTCTCCACTGCAATGTCTACTGTGTCGCCTACTGCACTATCTGCTGCACTCTCCACTGCAATGTCTACTGTGCCGTCTACTGCACTATCTACTGCACTCTCCACTGCAATGTCTACTGTGCCGCCTACTGCACTCTCCACTGCAATGTCTACTGTGCCGCTGCACTATCTACTGCACTCTCCACTGCAATGTCTACTGTGCCGCCTACTGCACTATCTACTGCACTCTCCACTGCAATGTCTACTGTGCCGCCTACTGCACTATCTACTGCATTCTCCATTGCAATGTTTACTGTACCGTCCACTGCACTATCTATTGTATTCTCCACTGCAATGTCTACTGTACCGTCTACTGGTCTACTGTACCATCTACTGCACTATCTACTGCATTTTCCACAGCAAGGTCTTCTGTACCGTCTACTGCACTATCTACTGCATTCCTCACTGCAATGTCGACTGATCAGGCTACTGCGTTCTCTAATGCACTACCTACTGCATTCTCCGCTGTAGTCTCTGCTGAATCGTCTACTGCATTCTCCACAGCAGTCTACTGCACAGTCTACTGCATTCTCCACAGCACTGTGTCCTGTAATCTTTATTGCACTGTCTACTGCATGCTCCATTCCACTGTCTTCTGGATTCTCTACTGCATTCTCCACTGCAGTGTCTACTGTATTCTCCACTGCAGTGTCTACTGCATTCTCCACTGCAGTGTCTACTGCATTCTCCACTGCAGTGTCTACTGTATTCTCCACTGCAGTGTCTACTGTATTCTCCACTGCAGTGTCTACTGCATTCTCCACTGCAGTGTCTACTGTATTCTCCACTGCAGTGTCTACTGTATTCTCCACTGCAGTGTCTACTGTATTCTCCACTGCAGTGTCTACTGTATTCTCCACTGCAGTGTCTACTGTATTCTCAACTGCATTCATCACGGCACTGTCTACTGGACACTATATTGCACTGTCTCTTTCAATCCCTATTTTAATCATCACTGTACTGCTACTTCACAACTGCAATCTCCACTGCATTATCTGTTGCTCTGTCCACTGAACTCTTTGCCAAAGTATCAACTGCACTGTCCATTGCGGAACATACACTTGCAATGCCAAATACTGGCACCCTGCAGGACAAGAAAAGGTCAAAGGAACACAATTAAAAATGATTATGTTCGTCAATGCATTTATTCAAAACTGAGCACGTGTTGGTAATTTAAAATACCGCATGCTTGTTTAAAATAAAAAGGCATCATTTCTGTTATCAACCAGTAATCCAGCACACCACAGAGTTTTTTCAAAATTGTACCGCTCTATATCCGCTTTAAGTCAAACGTTAACAGAGAACTGTCAAATGCGTGTTGAAGTATCATTAACAGCCATTTTGCGACACTTTTATTAGCGCGTCAGCTACTTGCCCTTTTGTCAAATAATTTACAGAACCCAAAATCTTTATCTGCAAATTGTCTATTGGCACACCATGATGTGGGCACACTAGTTTATCTGTGTCTAATAAAATGTGGACACCTTTTTAATGACTTCATATACTGTATATGTTGTAATGTAAAGTTCGGAATTATGTCATCTTCTTAGGATATGAGTAATTTTGGGACTAGATAATCATTACCATGTTTCATTCTACCAGATACTCTTTATTGCTTCAGGGCAGATGTACAACTTCTTAAGAATATTGTAACTCATTTATAATCTTCAGATACAATACGAAGAGCTCTATAGAGAATAGAGCTAAAGCACTAGAGCTTTCTTTCTTACAATGTTCCCTCTTTGTGCAGTACCGGTAATTACTCACGTTCCATCACAAGATCCACAAAAGCTTAAAAGAACAAACCATGCAATGGCATCGAAGAGTGCACGATGCATGTTTTCCATTATATAACATTCGTAATAACAACGAAAATGACGACAACAATAAAGATGTTGCTGCCGATAATGATAATAATGCCGACTACAATGATGATGATGATGATAGAGGTGGTTGATGACAAATTAATGATGATGATGATGATGATGATGATGATGATGATGATGATGATAACAATAATTTTAATAATAATAATAATAATAATAATAATAATAATAATAATAATAATAATAATAATAATAATAATAATAACAATAACAATAATAATAACAATAATAATTTTAATAATAATTTTAATAATAATTTTAATAACAATAATGATAATTCAAATTAAAAAACTAAAACAACCACTGATGATGATGATGATGATGATGATGATGATGATGATGATGATGATGATGATGATGATGATGATGATGATGATGATGATGATAACATAATTTTAATAATAATAATTTTAATAACAATAATGATAATTCAAATTAAAAAACTAAAACAACCAATGATGATGATGATGATGATGATGATGATGATGATGATGATGATGATGATGATGATGATGATGATGATGATGATGATGATGATGATGATGATGATTCTCTGCTGTCGTTGCTTACAACAACAACAAAAAAATCTGAAATGTCAATTTTGATATTGACGATTTAAATGGCAGCAAGGCCACACAAAAAAATGGCGGGTTCACAATTTAATCCACTTTAAATTGTTAGCACTTCATGATCAAACTGTGCTGAGCGATGATGATGATGATGATGATGATGATGATGGTGATGATGATGATGATGACGATAAAGAACTACTTTATGAATAACAATGATTATGATTATTTATCGCTTTCAATTGTAATCATTAGGTGTTCGAGGTTTTGTGTGTGTGTGTGTGTGTGTGTGTGTGTGTGTGTGTGTGTGTGTGTGTGTGTGTGTGTGTGTGTGTGTGTGTGTGTGTGTGTGTGATGGATATTCAAGAATTATAACGTTATCAACACGTTTTATCTACCACGTGCATCTGATACAAGTCATGATTTCGAACTTTAGCAAGCAGCAATGGGCTAATAGGCTTGGATATAAACAAATCACTTCAAATACTATCAGAATATTCGATACATAATGTTCAAGTCGAATATCAAGACAATCAATACATTAACAATATTTCTGCCACAGTCTCAACTTCATTATACATAACGTATAAAAAGATTGACATGGATATTCAAGAACTATAACGTTATCAAAACGTTTCATCTTCCACGTGCATCTGATACAACTCATACTACCAAACTTTAGCAAGCAGCAATGGGCTAACAGGCTTGGCTATAAACAAATGCTTTCAAATACTATAAGAATATTCAACTCATCATGTTCAAATCGAATTTCAAGACCATCAATACATGAACTATATTTCAGCCACAGAGTTGCAACTTCATTATACGTAACGGATACAAACAAGACATAAGTTTTACATGCATTGATGCACATCAGTTGTTGATTAAATAAAAGTCTTCAGTGTAACCACTACAAGTAAACCACATGAAAAGGGACACAACTCTTGTGACACTAGCACAGCGCAATGCAACCCAGTTCGTAGGCTGCACCCCATACACTTTTCATGTTCATCAAGAGCACTTCAAAAAAGGCGTAGATACACAGCGAGTACAAATGGTTAATGTGAACAACGCATCGACCACAGGGCGTACATCAGTTTGTATGACTTCATTCAAAGTCAAACCCAGGCCCATCATTTGGCCCGACACATGGCTACACAGTGTAAGCAAAGTTACAAGACTTGGTTTGCAGATTCGCACATCATCAACACAAATATATATTTATGCTTACTTCTCGGCTACATTGTCTGCGCCATAGTCAGTCTCTTCACCACAGAGTTATCGGACAGTTTTACACACGCCAAAGTCAATTGACAAGGGTGCACAAGGTTACAATGGCCGCCACAGCCTCTCCTGGTATGAAGACGTAGTCTGTTTTATGTGCCACAAACACACAGCTGTCTGTGGTGAGTCCCACGCTGCAGCTCTACCTCACAGTCCGACACAGAAGTTGGATCAGTTGCAGTGACACGAATCAGCAGTCCCAAGCCAAAAGTGTCTTGCCAACAATGTATCTCACAGTCTTCCAATCAGAAATTGTGGAAATATTTAGACCTTGCAGAATACACAGTCAACAGTCTCATTTGCAATTAGCATCACCATGCCTCAGTCTGTCAGCCTGACAAACGCACTGTAGGCAGTTTCTGACACCGCTAATGCACAATCCTTTGCGTTGAGTCCCTGGCTGCCACTGTCTTTCAGTCTTTTCAAATGCAGTGGTTTGTTTCCAGTGCTACACACAACAGTATCTTGCAAAACATCCTGTAGAGTCACTGACCCAAAGAGTCTTTGAACTACAGAAACAGTTGTTAACCTCATATGCTGCTTGTCCAGTCTTTGCAGCTAATTTTAGGGTGGGGGCTTCGGCTCTAGGCCGACACACACAGTCTCAGTTGCCTTGTCCTACCAACACATACACACACTGGGCCTGTTGAGGCAGGGCAACGTGCATCACAGGCCAGGGTGCACGCTAGGATGTCCAGTCGACCTCTCAACATTTGACCTGACGATGCAGCGTCAGGGGATGGGACGGTAGCCGTTCCCCCCAGCTGGTTCTAGCTGCTCTTGACCACAGGTTCAGACGTCCAGCTCAAGACACAAAGTTCCAAGATTCCTGAAATGGGCGGGGCGAGCAGTTGTGGCCACAGTGTTCCCATGGCAACAAGCTGCAGATCATCGAGTAGGGAAGCAGACAGAACGGTTTCCTTAGTCCTCAGTCTTGGGTTTACTGGAAGTGTCCAGTGGTGACATCATCAAGCTGATTGGGTGCAAAGTCCACAGGGCAGCACAGGTCGGCAGGGAAGGGCCTTGGGGGTGGGGGTGGGGGTGGGGGTGGAGGGAGGTGGATGGTACGATGAAGGTAGATGGTTCAAAAGTCAACGGCAAAGGGAGGTGTGAGACAAGAACTCAGGGAGGGGTACATACAGAGGAGACACTGCCTGACAGGCAGCACACCATCTCCTCCGAGATTCCCCTTCTTGAGGACTGGGCGGCCTGTGCACAGCAGGTCTGCTCAACAGCAGCAGCAGCCTGCACTTAGAAGAGACTTCACGTAAGTGCATCCCATCATTGCTGATTCTCCTTGCACAATCAAACAAGCACACTGCAATGGTCCAGTCTTGTCAGTGCACGCTGCAAACTGTACGAAAACGGCAATGCCCTTCTCAGTGTTAAATGCCGGTAAAGATGAGCTTTGTGAGACAGTACAGTTCCACTGCTGTGATATCAAGAAACACAGGAGTGGCAAACATGTGTTTGCTTATCAACATGCGAAACAATGATATTGTTAACATTGGTTCAGCGTTATCTTGTGAAACATTTTCAGTACAAAATGTAAAAAATTTGAGCATTTGAAGTATATTTATGTTGTTGTTGATGATGTCCATTTCAAATAATGCAAACCATAAGCACTTTCACAAAGTTTTGTGGACAATAATTGTTATGATGAAAACTATACAAAAATAACAAACAACAGTTATGGAAATTGAGGGAATTTCTACATCACCAGTGTCTCGAAACACCTGAAATAGGTGACCCCAAGCAATCCTACATTCAAAGCCCATGGCGATGTATCATTGACTTTCTAAATATGTATCTACAATCTACTCTTCCATGCAATACAGAGGTGATGCTTGCTCAAATTACTTGTTTGATGCGAAAGATATGAGGTACATCTAATCTGATGAACGAAACAGTATTGTCAACCAGTGTATGAGCATCCCGATTACATTAAGAGTTCTGATGTGAAAATACCGAAACAGATACTACATGTTTAACGTTTCAAGTATCTAATGCGTCCAGAAAGGGAACTCGGTTTCAGAACCATGTTCCTACAGATGCACACCAAGCAAAACATTATTTCAACAGAAAACAACGTTAACACGACAACCCAAGGCAATCATTTGGCACAACAGCACAAGGCCTAAGGTGCGCGTACAGGCGTCTTTTTGAGAACTTAGTATATCACGCACATATGGGCATGAAAACAAAATAACAAACATCAGGTAACAGCTTCAGCATACTTCACATTATGTTTCATTTCAAGAGTACAATGAGAAATGCACGACAATGACGAAACGATAACACCAGATTATTGCAAAATGATTCGTCGTCAAGCACAGTATTTCGAAGCAACACTGGTTGTATCAATGAGCAAAAAAGTTGCAATGGTAATCCTTCAAGTTTTTCCATCTATAAATACATCAATATTGAACAAATAAGAAAGCTGCAAAGTGTAGATCATTGTTATAATCATGCACATTACTACAATGGGCAAAGAGACATTCACATTCATAAGTACGGTGCTGAAATAGTGCAACTGCAGAGCTGACATAACTCAAGTGAATAGCTGCTTAATAACTAAGGCATTCCTTTTGTCATTCCCTGTGCTAATAAAAACATGTCACCAAAACGAACATTGCTACCACAGTAAACCACACAAAGCAGTTTTCAACAAGCGGACGACACTTTGCAACATCAGTAAATCAGCAAATCATGTTAGGGCACAAAACTGGGGTACAGATTACGAAATGAAATACAGGTCACTACTATGACAGCTGCAGCAACCAAACATGTCTAGATTGGGGGTCATTCCATCTTCTTCTAGCATACAATTTCTGTGTCGTGGTACCGGGAAATCTGCTGCAGTACAGAAATGTTAAATATCAGCTCATGCTGAGAGTCTCTTTTGTGAACTTTTATCAAACTGTTAATCATGCTGTTTATCCTGATTTGTCAGTTTCCCATTTTGCCCTAGAAAGGGAGAGAAAAAGTTTTCAGCTGTGCTTTTTCCTCCAAATGTAAACTCACCAATCCTGTTTTGGTCATTGTTATAGAGGTTCTGTTATCAACTGTGTTTTTTCTTCCTTTTTGGTGCAAATATGTGAAATCTGAAACAAATGAATTTCCACCAGGGTCTTACCAAAACCATCACACAAGATATCTAACCCGAAGTGTGTGTGCTATTTTCAAGGGTAGTGATGTATTCCTCTATTGCTTCGTTGGTAGGAAATTGGTGGTCAATTCTGCAAAAGTGCAGCGTCATGTTTTGGTAATTACTGAAACTACCAAACAGATTCAGAAAGGCCATTTTGCCTGCACTAGTTTCTGTAGTTGATATTGCTCCTTTCAGGTCTCTGAACATGACCAGTAGATCTTGGTCGGTCATTTCTTCTTCATCATTTGTGATGCACTTGGCAAAGTTTTCTTCTGTTTCAACGCAAAACCGACTGGTCAGTGCATAGTTTGGGGATTTTTTAGTTGCCCCAGCCCGCTTGACATATCCTTTGCTTGCAAGCCTTTCAACCCATTTCTCGTGCTTTTTCAGCACATCATCAACTTTTCTTCCTGTTATCACATCCAACTCAGATTTTAGCATTCTGGTGCCCCCGTACGCTAAAACGAAGTGTTTCTCGCGGGAATTCAGAAGTTCAGCAAATTTACTTGCATTTAACTCTTTTGTGCACACATCATTGGCGTCACAAGCCCATTTTCTGTCCTTGTGACGCGGGCATTCCCCCTCCTTTGGGCAATTTTTGAGTTGCTTTATAAAAGTTTCCAGCTCTTCCTCGCATGCTTCTCTTCCTCTGAAAATGAGGCATTGCAGGAATTCTGCCGATTGGCGGACTTGGTCAACCACCATTCGCATGTTTTTGGCGCTGAAGCCTTTCTTGACGTGAATGAAGAAGACGCGTTTCTCGTCGTAGTACAGCAGGTCAAATAATTCCAAGCCTTGCAACGTCACGCCATCACCTACAATGAAGCCTCGATCTTTGGGGTTGCCCATCAGCTGATCCACAAGTGCAAACATCTCATTGTATTCAGGCTCTTTTATGTCACAAGAGCGGAGGCATTCCACGAGTTTCTTATATGGTTCCTTTCCTTGGAGTTCCTTGGACGTTTCCTCCGTCGGATCGTTCCTTTCCAACCAAGCAGCAAGAAATCTAGCGAACTGTTTTTCTTTTTTTTCCTTCTCTTTTCCCCATCCAGCTTCTCCTTGTTCTCCTCTAGGTCCTCCTCCTCCAGCTTTTCCTCCTACTCCTCCATTTTTTTTCTTCTGCATTTCTGACTGTAGCCATGGAAGGGGAAGAATGAGATTTGGTTCAATACTTCTAGTCTTCAACAACTCAAGGAAGTGAACCTCAAGATGGGAATGAAAGTCAGGGTGGAAACTCAGCCACTGACCATGGAAATACATGTGACATCTTTTGTCCAGGAGGAATGGAAATCGACACTCCATCAGTGAATGCAGCCTTTTCTTTTTCTTGCCGTACTCAACGTTCACATCTTCTAGCCAGCGAAGGAAATCAGAACCCTGAGCAGCATCTGTGAAGATCTTGTACAATTGAGCAAATAGCTCCTTTGTTGTCTCCTTGTATCGGAAATATGTTTTCTTTTCTTTTTTTCCTGCACGTCCCACTTTTGGCGTCTTCAACACTATTTTGGAAGATTCATGCCATTGATCATCAAAAGCATGTAGCAAAAGCGATTCAGACTCCTGATGTTCTGACAATATGTTGTCACCCGTGCCAGCTGCTGCTGTTGGGGAGGTTTCATCAGACTTCTTCTTTAAAAAGCCATTCAGCATTTTGTCTAGCTGCTTCCGCGTTGAGTCGTCACGGACTCGGGAAACAAGTCTCAGCTGAGCACAGTGGCGCGGTGCAGGGTATTCAAAGCTGCTGACTAATGCGTCCAGAATGGGCAACACTTCGTCAGTGTTCATTCGCTTCTTCACTTGTATGGAATTGTTCTCAAAATTCACGTCCACGAAAACTTTCTTGCCTTTCTTACATACTTTCTTACCAAGTTCAGATTCAGCACGCACAGTGACCTTCAATTTCGTCGTTAGAGAGTTCATGAGCGTCCAGAGATTCTCCATTTGACTATGCTCTTGTCTGAATTTTTCTGAGTAGACTGAAATTCTACCATGCAGTCCCTTTCCATGTACCTCGAGAACGTCATCTTCGAGATTTCGGTCTAGCACCAACTCTGGAAATTCATAGTCTGTGATTTTTTTCAGGTAATGAAATGACGGTCCATTACCGGCAACGTAAATCTTCTTGTCTTTGGCCTCAAAATATGTGATGGAAAAAGCATTTTCCCTCTTTCCAATTCCCGCCTCTTCTTGACTCTGTGTTTGGGCAACTTGTTCAGTGGTGAAAATCCTTTTTTCCCCTTTACTGAAGTGTTTGCTGTCTTTGCAGGAAACGGTTTTTGTCTTCACTCTAATGTACTTCACAGTCTTAGTGTGAGACTCAACGATCTCATGAAAACTTTCCTTGCCAAACTGCTCCCTACATTTATTCAGATCAAAGCGATACAAGTTTGAAAATCTTGCAGCTGCAGCTTTGGGTTTCTCAGCATTCTCACTCGTCCGTTCTTCACCACCTGGATCACTTGCCCGTTCGTCACCACCTGGGTCACTAGCCCATTCTTCATCACCTGATTCACTAGCCCCTTCTTCACCACCCGAGTCACTAGCCCCTTCTTCATCAGAGTCAAAATCCTGTAGATCACCAATGCTACTACTTCCTTCCTCAGAAGTCATTGAAACTGATTTTGAAAGATACTGGCTCATCCAAAATATGATCGTGATTCAGTAGGCTCACACTTACAAGCTACCGCTACAAGCATCCCCAATATTTATCATCTGCGTTAATCAAGCACATGCGACTGTTGGCTCTTTGACAAAACCTTCTCGTTCTTGCTGAAAGTGAACAAGGTTTCCCGATACCTCGACACCAGAAAATCATTGAGCTCTATCAGGTTTCAAAACGATGCTGGCTAAACAAAAATACTATTGAGACACATTAACTCGCACTTGGATGCTATCATACAGGAATTTCATTATACAAACATAGTCATAAACTAATCATAAACTGCTTATCTCTTCTCCCTTCACATCTGCAAAGTAAACGCATCACTTGAAAACAGCGAGCTGAATTTCTCACACCGTGGTGTTTTTAATCCCTGTGTACAGAAACAGTGCAGGGTTTAAAAGCCCACAGATTCGCAAGAACATTAAAGGCCACGGATCTCTTCTCAACAAGGAACAAACTTTTTTTTAGGGGGTGGGTTGGGGTGGGGGTGGGGGTGTCAACCCTGTGTGGTAGGTTTGTGTCCAGCCTCCATTAAACGAATGTCATATCATGTACTGTTTACATTAAGTCAATCAAGCATCGATGCTTGAAACTGTTCAGCTTCTGCACCAATCTGCAAAAAACAAAGACCACGCAAAATTACCATTATGGCTTACAGTATGAGTATTGAACGAGCAGACGTACTTTGGTAATAAGAGAACATTAGTGAATAGCCGATAGGTGCCTGTGTCAGTGTGATCCCCCACTTGCCAGCAGGGGTGCATGTTTTGTGTTCTTTGTTTACAGACTACATATAATTATTTGGGTTTATTAAATATGTTGACAATATTATACTGGCTGCAACCCTGTGTCGTGCACCTGTCCATGCACGTAATTCTGTCTGTGCGTGAATGATACTTGGTGAATATCTACGATGCACCTACCCCTCTGTATGACTGCGTTAGCTTTGGTTCGACGTCTACGACGTGCCAAAGCAAAAAACAAAAAGTATTAGCAGGAACTTCCCTTTCCTTCCACCTTATCTACAATGTATACCAGTTCCTGGCAGCCCACCCCCCAGTGCTCTACCCATCTTGCATGAGTACATGGTCAGCCCCTCAGCCTCTACTTGCTTGTTGAAACCCTGTCTTTCGACAGGCGGAAATGGGCGAGCATGCTTTGGGGTTGGACGTTGTGCGAGGCGCAGAGCCGTGGTTCTATCCCTGGGACGGGAAGAATCTGGGTTTTTTTACAATATCTTGACAATATTATACTGGCTGTAACCCTGTGTCGTAAATCTGTCTGTGCGTGAATGATACTTGGTGAACATCTACGATGCACCTACCCCTCTGTATGATTGCGTTAGCTTTAGTTCGACGTCTACGACGTGCGAAAACAAAAAGTATTTACAGGAACTTTCCATCCGACTTATCGAAAAAAAAAAAATCCATAAACCTTCTTACCCTCCCTTTTCTTTTTTTCTTTTTTTTGTTTTTCTTTTCTTTCCCCTTTCTTTTTTTTTTTTCCCATTTGTGCCTCAACACCCCTCCCCCCCCCCTTTGTGTTTTTTATATTTTTTTTCCTGTCCCCTGTAGGCCCCCCCGCACCCCCCCCCCCCCCCCCCCCTCTCCCCCCGTATCCACAC
>JAWQFJ010031665.1:0-13560 GCA_034096865.1 Theodoxus fluviatilis | reverse complement strand
CATGTCTACTGAGCGTTCACGTAAGACCAGAACTTACCATCGCTGACTACATTCTCAAGTCTAATCATCTAACACTCCTCCGTCCAGACAGACTAAACTTACTCCTCTCCCTTCAGAGACTGATTTCGCATGTTCCCCAATAGGCGGGAAGTTCAACCTCCACTGGATTTACGTTACTGTTGAGAACGATGGTCCGTGTGTCTGTGGCATTGTGGCGTTTGTTATTCAATCACAGGGTTCAATTCTCATTGGATTTTGGACAATATATAGATCGAGCTGTATCGAATGGAGTGTTTTCAACATTTGTTCTCACATTTGACTGACTTGACTTAAGATTTCAAATTTGTCTGTATGTTGTTTACAGTAGTTATATCGAGTTGGTTAATGAGTGCAAGCAACATTGGTTTTCCTGCGATTTGTTGGAGTCACTTTACATACATCCATACATGTCATTTTTCTCCAATTATAAGCTTCAAACAGTCATATTACTTTCCCACTCTTTTTTGTTATTGTTTTGTTAGTGAGTTCGCATGGAGGAATCCCCGTATTAAGATCATGATGTATGCAATCCCGTAATTAGCAGTGTCTGTAATTACCTGGACAAATACCATTAATATTCTGGAATCTATGAGTTCAGAAAGTGCGGATAATTATCATTCAATGCCCTCCAGCATTGCACGCCGACCATGACAGTAATCAGAATTGCACGTCTCTAACACTGTCGGACCCCAGAAGCACGAGTACGCATTATATGAGATAGTATGTTTTAGACGGATGGAAAGAGAGTGGGGGAAATTTTATATCACAAACCTTTAAGTCTTTTTTCTGCATCCACATAGCACACCATTCAACACAAGGAATGGGAAGATATAGTAGATGGAATTAGATCACGTAAGTGTTAGCGATTTACTGTTTAGATTCACTAGTGTGTTTAGTTTAGTTTAGTAGTTTTAGGTTTCCTTTTAAAAATTTGAAGAGAGAAAAATGTTTTTTGGGTTCGCCCCTGTTTTGGCACCCCCGCTCTGTAGATGTTGAACTAAAAATGCAAGCAAATCGCATGTGTCGACAGTGAGAAGAGAGTGCTATTTTGTAGGGTAGGTAATTTTGGTAAAATGCTCACACAATTAGGACGGTTACACATGCATTTTAGCAGAGATAATGAATCATTTGTTTATCGCAGGAGCGGGATCAGTGTGTACTGCGGCAAGCACCATTTCAAGATGGCAGCGCGAAACTATCAATAAGTCGTTATTGAGGCTGAGCTACTGAGGAAAGCTTGGCTTAGGCTTATTTAGGAGATTTAAGCACGAACTTGATAACCGAGCCGTTCTATGCACATTGACCCCGAAGAGTCTAACGCTGTCTAATGGGGGACAACGGCATCTGGCTTTCGAAGCCGCCGCCATTGCAAGCGATATCTTTGATATAGGCAACACAAAAAGAAAACGAGATTCACAACTTTCATCACTCATCCTCAACCAGTCACATGTTCACCCGTTCATCACACCACAAAACAGATCTAGTACAAGTAATCAATCGGTGGTAATTGATCGTGAGTTTCTTGATCGGGCGGTCAACATCAACGAAAGAGACGGGTCCACGCAGGGGGGGCTCGAACCACAGGCACCGTCTCAACGTGCTCACAACCAATGTCTCATGCAAGTACTACGGGATAGTATATTAATAGATCAAGTGAGTCCGTTTGATTCGTTTGATTATGAGGAAATCTACAACAAATTTAAATTTCGTCGCCACGAAATATTGGAAATTGCAGATGAGTTGCACAAGGGATGCAGACGACGGCCGAAGATGCTTGCGCATGCGCACAAAGGTGGGATTCCCGGCATTCTCCCTAGCTAGTTATTACACACCTCCACAGTCACAACTACATTGACATCATCGCCCATGCACAGCAAATAGCGTCCGACATAACTTCTATAGGATTTCCTTAAGAAGTAATTTTTTCATGAGCAAATTTTCTTCCTTCTCATGTATACGGGCCCTGAAGAGTGACAGAGTAAAGGGCAGATCACTAGGGGTCTTACAGTCCATGCAGAATTGTGTATCGAGCCGTGTGAGGTGCCCAAGTGAGAGCACAGAGTTCTTCGATTGTTTGAGGGCATTAAAACAAGTCTGAAATTTGAGCTTAAATTTTTTCTCAATTCTAATCAACCAGCTTCCTAAAGATATGAATAGACGTGCTAAACATGGTATACAACTGATCTCAGATGTACCTGACTTTTTTCTTTTATTTGCAGATGACACAATTTTGCCAATGTTGTGCGCCTACAAAATCAGCTGGAACATCATCATGATCATGCATTCCTCTGCAACACAGCCGGGACTAATTGGCATTAATCTTGAGACATCCACGGTTATCGTCTTCCGTGGAGGAAGATCTGTAGCTGAACATGAAAAGTAGGCTCTCAGATCTAATATACTAGAGGTAACAAAAGAATACAACTACATATATTTAGGTTTAGTGTACACCAGCCGACTTTCTATAAATGTTGTTGTGTGTGGCTTTGCGAAAAGAGGAAGAGCAGGCGTGTCACGAGTTTTGAAATTTATACGAAAACTACCTTCTAAAGTATTCTTTAAAGTGTTTGGTGCACAGATCGTTCCAATTCTAATGTAAAGTGTTGAAAGATGGGGTTACATGACTGTAGCCTTACCTTTAAAACAAGAAGGGCAAAGCCCATACGACTCACATGCTTGACCTTGACCTTTATATGACCTTGACCTTCAGGTGGCCTTCAAGGTCAAGGTCAAACAACTAAACCTACCAATGACATCATACACTAAGAAATGCTTTACACATTTTTCCTACCAAAATACATGTGACCTTGACCCAAGGTCAAGGTCATGCAACACAAAGCTGTTAATTCAAGACATAGGAAGCACAATGGTGCTTTTTGGCACTTTCTACCATGAGATATGGTCACTTTTAGTGGTTCACTACCCCATTTTTGTCACATTTCATAAGGGTCAAAGTGACCTTGACCTTGATGATATGTGACCAAATGTGTCTCATGATGAAAGTATAACATGTGCCCCACATAATTATTACGTTTGAAACAGTTATCTTCCATAGTTCAGGGTCAGGGTCACTTCAAAATATGTATACAATCCAACTTTGAAGAGCTCCTGTGACCTTGACCTTGAAGCAAGGTCAACCAAACAGGTATCAAAAGATAGGACTTACTTTGCCCTATATACCATATATAGGTGAGGTATCCAATGTAAAAAACTTCAGAGAAAATTGAGAAAATGTGAAAAATGACTGTTTTTTAGACAACATATATGGCCCCTGCGACCTTGACCTTGAAGCAAGGACAAGTCACTATGTATGTTTTTTGAGGCCTTGTCATCATACACCATCATGCCACATTTGGTATTGATAGACTTAATAGTCTCCGAGAAAAATCCAACGTTAAAGTTTTCAGACGCCCGGACGCCCGGACGCCCGGACACCCGGACGCCCGGACGCCCGGACGCCCGGACGGACGAAAAGGGTGAGTACATAGACTCACTTTTACTTCGCATGTGAGTCAAAAATGTACCATCACTGACCATCTCACGCGCTTTGTGGTGAAATATCGCCTCCAGCTCCTTGAGACCATTGCAGTGAACCAGACGTACTAGCCCGTATCTTACCCGGGAGAATGTTTGGGTTGCGGATTCTACTCTGATACGAACTCCCATGCACTGAGCAGCTGCAGACGACTGCGCGGGCTGCACACGGAACGGCATGACCTCTGTGTCCAGCTTGTGCTGCAAGCGCTGTCCAGGTCAGTGCAATCCGAGTTCTGCCAAGTCTTCCAGAACCAACGTGTGTCCCTTGATATCAAATATTTGGATACCAGCAAGCCAGACTTGTATTTCGTCGATCACATTGATCAGACTGTTTTCATTTAAGTGTCCAATCCGTTTGATACATTTATCGACAACTGTTATGAGCACAAATTCTGCATGTACCACTATGAACCCAGATGAGTGAAGCAGGATTATTCATCAGACTTATCGTGCTCGTGATAGGTTCCCTCAGTACTGTTTACCACCGCGTGATTTTAGGTCTACAACTGCTAGGCTTGTTCAGACGTAACAGCAAAATCGTGCAAAATATCTCAGTGTATCAACAATGATCAGATCCCAACGCGTCTGTTCAAGAAGAGGGCACTTGATGGATCGGTTCGAGCGCAGATACCAAACAGTAAGGTATCCGCTCTGGAGCTCAGTAAATCCCAGCAGCTGTGTCGGGACAAGCAGTGCTGCCGTGCAGCCACTACAGACTGTTTGTGTTACGGATTCCATTGGAAATACCGATATGGAAGGGAGGAGGGGAGTACCATGAAGGGAAAGCGTACTAGGGGTTGATAGAGGGGAGGAGCTACAGAGAAATAAACAGAATGATCTGAGAAAAAACTGTGAGACTTAGAGCTCAGAATACAGAAAGAGAAAAAAAAGGGGTAGCAAAGCAGAGCACAAAGAAGGGAGAAGTGGCGGCCAGAAAGAGATAAAGAATACTGAGAAATAGAGAGAGAGAGAGAGAGAGAGAGACAGAAACAGAGACAGAGACAGAGAGAGAGACAGACAGAGAGAGAGAGAGAGAGATTGATCTTTATTTTAGCCGACGACCCATTACTATAAAAGTTTAGTGTTTAAACAAGCCAAAATAGTTTAAATGTACATGTGTATATATTTACAGCATTAGTTTTGATTTTTGTGGCTAAAAATAAGTGACAGTTCCAGCCCTTTGCACAAATTTCTATAAAATCAAGAAATATTGACACTCTAAATCAGCAATATCTGGAACTACATAGTGTACAAGTTCAGAGAGAGAGAGAGAGAGAGAGAGAGAGAGAGAGAGAGAGAGAGAGAGAGAGGGAGAGAGACAGAGGGAGGGAGAGAGAGAGGGGGGGGAGAAAGAAAGGGAGGGAGAGAGGAAGAGAGAGAGAGAGAAAGAGAGAGAGAGAGAGAGAGAGAGAGAGAGAGAGACAAACCAGACAGACACAGAGAGAGACAGATATATATAGAGAGAGACACAGAGACAGACAGAAACAGACTCAGTAAGAGACAGCGATTGAGCTTGACCCCGATTATGTATCGTTCTCTCCAGACGCACATCATCAAGAATAATTATGAATTACCAAATGGCCCTCTTTAGGGCTACCAAACGGCCCTCCTCAGGGCCTCTCCCCAGGTCCTTCGGATGAGACCTTAATAAACCGAGGTCTAGTGTGTGATACGCATTCACAACATCAAAATCACACACTATAAAGATCCTGACGCTCATGTCCTCGACGGGTGGGTGTCGGCCACAGTAAAAACACCCAGCACGCACAATTTCTCCTTTGTGGAAAACAGTGTGCCAGCGCCCTTGGCAGCAGGAGACTGGTCTCATTGACTTGAGACACTACACACTGAGAGACAGCCTCAACATCGGCTTAAGCGCCTTGAGCATGCTGCCAGCATGGATACGTGCGCTATACAAGTAGACATCATCATCATCATCATTATAAGAATTAGTATGTAGTTATCCCGTACGATTACACGATGGACATAAAATTATTTGGCGTTGAGACACTAGTAACTGCTGACATATTTATCTCATATTTATTTGTGCATCGCTACATCTCTAGTTGTATTTGCACTTGTTCCCTCCATAAGCTTTTTGATACATCTTGAGGGTATATACTTTTTGTATGTCGATTCAGATTTTTATTTCTTAGTCAATGATACAACAAGTGCTCATCGGTTTCAGTTGACTTTCAAAATGGACATAATAAATCTGAATACTTTGTCGGTTGCTGTCCACGGTTCTTTATTTTTCAAATAATAAATCTGGGCTCGGTCGGTTCAAATAATTATCACATGTTTGCATTTAGATAATTGATCCTTAAACAAAAACGTATTAACACGTCGCGGAATTTCTTTATGTTAAGAAGTGACAGATACTCCTTTGTCCCAGAATGACCTTTGAAGGTGGCATACCAGTGAACTCTTCAGATGTTGAAAAATAATATGTGCCAATCTTGTAAATGACAATCTTTTAACCTCTGTTTGAACTGTTCCAGGAAACTAGTCTCGTTCTGAACTGCTCCACTGAGCCACCCAAATCCAAAACCAAGTCTGCACAAACAGTTTTTCTTTTACAGTAACTACCCAGTTCTTGTTAGGCGATAGTCAGCATAATGTAGGTTTGTTTGGGGAGTCTCATGTTAGACATCTCAGACAATTGTAACCAGTATTTGATAGTTCTGACGATGCTAGAAACACCCAGAGGATATCAACCCAAATCTCCGTAAACCATGTGATTTGGCGTCCGCGTGTCTAGTCCCCAAATTCTTTTGCACGCAAAAGTATGCATCTTTTCATTGTTATCCGTACAGCTCAGGCCCCTGATTTCTGAGCTATACAGCAAGGTGGCCAATACCTGTGAATCAAACATAAAAAACGTATTCGAGTGTAAGGTGTATAGTCTCCACACCGTCTTAAAGATCTGGACAGTGTTTTGCTTTCCTAGTGTAGCCAAGTCGTCAGTGCATATATTCGCAGACAATCGGGTAGTGAAGGTAATGCCTATATATGAGTAATTATTCACTACGTCAAGACGCGTGTTGACCAAGAACCACTTCTCACCTAGTGCTACATGGCGGCCTTTTCGAAATACCACAACTTTTTTTCCCTCAAAATTCACCTTTAGGCCTAGCGATTTAGACACATGATATAGATTATTCATCTGGTTTTGTAACCCAGATGGCGTCGTTCAAAGAAGGGCAACGTCATCAGCAGGAGTTGAACAGTGTGTTTTCCAAGCCTACGAACGTAGTCGGCCACGAATTGCATGTATATGGCAAACATTATCGGACTCTAAGGCCCCCTGCTTTACGCCAACGGGGCAGCTGAAGAAATCCGAATGACTTTGGTGCCATCTAAGGCACAATTTGACCTGTGAGTACATGGCTTTCACTATCATAATAACTTTGGTTGAAAGGCCTATGAATGCAAGGATGCTCCAAAGTGGGTCACGATTGACAGAGTCAAAAACCCTCTCGTAATCGACGAAGGGTATATAGAGCTTTCCTCGTCTTTCCCTGTAGTGCTTGAGGACCATGGCGTGCAGATTATAAATGCGATGAACAGGCGAGTATTCTGCCCTGAATTCTGCCTGTTCATGGCAGATTACATTTTGGTCCTATGCCCAAAATCGCTGCCGGCGCGGCAAGATAGTCGAGAATGTCTTGCTAAGTATGTTCATCTGAAATATTCCTCGATAATTATCATGGTCCAACTTTGATCTCTTTTTGAGCAGGGAAACTATTACAGAGCGGCACCACTGTCGGAGGAAGTACTGAGAAGTGAAAAGAAAGTTGAACAACTTAGTCAAGAAGGTTCCTAAGTTCGCGCCTGCTTCGTTGAAACATTACCCGGGGATCTCATCGCGACATGGCGATTTACCTTTTGTATAGCTATCATCACTTCCTCTAATGATATGTCATCATCGAGTTCCTCGACTTTATGCAAGAGAGTACCACCTTGAATCTTGCTCAGACCGAAAAAAAGATTAGAACTTAAGTTGCGATGAAATATTGTTTCTCTAAATGATTTTTCCAAATGTGTATGTCAATGATAACAGCAGGTGGTGTCCTGCTTGCCGCGCGTCTGATGATGGACCAAAATCTGCGAGAATCTTTGATGCTATCCAAAAGAGTTATCCGTGAAGAGTTGAGATAATCTCGTTTCTTCTTTCTAATCGTGCAGTTATACATTTACTAGCGCTTACATGACTATATTTGTCAGCTATGGATCCCAATATTCTATATTTGTTCAGAGCGTTTTTGGTTGCCCTTTTAAAATTAAGACAGTCACGAGTGTACCATGTACATCGTTGCATGTAAAATTAACTAGTTATCAAAACGTTTTCCCTCATACCCTCTGCACAGGTCAGAATCGCAGCATTGAAGGACTGAAGGACCTATTTTACTGAGATGTCGATTATATCAAATGCACCAACTAATCTTTCTTTGATATCAGGGCTCTGCGTATCGTGATCAAATTCATTTGCCTTGCTATCATCCCATCTTATTTTGGAGACTGTCACATACTGCACGTGACAGTTTTTTCGACAAGTGCGATTTCTTTTAGTCAGCATTTCTTGGGTGCGGATTTCCACACAGAGACGTTGGAAATCGTGCTGAACATGAGTTGAATTCATTTGTTATTTCTAAAAAAGATGACATGCTTGCAAGGTACAGTTACTGGAATGCTTCATGAAGCCCTATAGAGGGTTCTAGTCGTGAGCTGGGGTCTGGTGGCAGATGGGGTGACGGATGGGATGGGAGGTGTTTTTATTCTGTGTGGCGGATTTGAGAGCTATGGGCTCTGTGTGGCGCATTTTTGAACTATGGGCTCTGAGTGGCTTATTAGAGAGCTATGGGCTCTGAGTGGCGGATTAGAGAGCTATGGGCTCTGAGTGGCTTATTAGAGAGCTATGGGCTCTGAGTGGCTTATTAGAGAGCTATGGGCTCTGAGTGGCGGATTAGAGAGCTATGGGCTCTGTGTGGCGGACGTGGCTGTGGGAGAGCTTGGGTTTGGTATGTATATAATATAAATGTATGTAAATAAACTATAATTTAATCCAGATGTTTCTAATGTTTGTTTAGTTAAAACGGCAACCCCAATCTTGAGGGGTGTCGTGACAACTTGGTGAGCCTGCCTTTTTCGTTCTGGTCACGTTGTGCCAAGTACATGTGATATAATTTTTCCCCTGAATTTTGTAACAGCAACTTGCCCACCTTGCGTGATTCGACAGTTTAAACTGCATTGGTTTTGCTACTTATTGTACTTTTATTCTGCTCATTAAATTAGCGGGGATGTGGATTTTGTTTTGCAAGTTTCAAGTCCAATAATTTGAATTTTTTTATTTTGTGCTTGCTGACTCCTTGATGATATTTTTTGTGTCGTGAACTTTACATATACCACTGCATTTGTTTTTCCTTTTCTTTCTGTTTTCCTTTGCTGTTTGTGTATTTCATTGAGACAGAGGGCGTGGAGGAGAGAGAGAGAGAGAGAGAGAGAGAGAGAGAGAGAGAGAGAGAGAGAGAGAGAGAGAGAGAGAGAAATCGTCCAGGAAAACTTACTTATGTTGCATGCTTTTCCTGTGAATCCTTCTTGACACGCGCCGATGCATTTATCATTAGGGCAAAACAAAGTACTTTGACAGTAGCATTTCCCTTCACAGTTCTCACCACGAGCCCCTGCACCACACACTGAAACAGAGTAATATATATATGTGTGTGTGTATGTATGTATGTATGTATGTATGTATGTATGTATGTATGTGTGTGTGTGTGTGTGTGGTGTGTTTGTGTGTTTGTGCGTTTGTTTGTGTTTGTGTGTTTTGTGTGTCGTGTGTGTTGTTGTGGGGTGTTGTTGTGGTGTGTTGTTGTGGTGTGTTGTTGTGGTGTCTTGTGGTGGTGTGTTGCTGTGGTGTGTTGCTGTGGTGTGTTGCTGTGGTGTGTTGCTGTGGTGTGTTGCTGTGGTGTGTTGCTGTGGTGTGTTGTTGTGGTGTGCTGTGGTGGTGTGTTGTGGTGGTGTGTTGCTGTGGTGTGTTGCTGTGGTGTGTTGCTGTGGTGTGTTGCTGTGGTGTGTTGTTGTGGTGTGCTGTGGTGGTGTGTTGTGGTGGTGTGTTGTGGTGGTGTGTTGTGGTGGTGTGTTGTGGTGGTGTGTTGCTGTGGTGTGTTGTGGTGGTGTGTTGTGGTGGTGTGTTGTGGTGGTGTGTTGTGGTGGTGTGTTGTGGTGGTGCGTTGTGGTGGTGTGTTGTGGTGGTGTGCTGTGATGGTGTGTTGTGGTGGTGTGTTGTGGTGGTGTGTTGAGGTGGTGTGTTGTGGGGGTGTGTTGTGGGGGTGTGTTGTGGTGGTGTGTTGTGGTGGTGGGTTGTGGTGTGTTGTGGTGGTGTGTTGTTGTGGTGTGTTGTTGTGGTGCGTTGTTGTGATGCGTTGTTGTGGTGCGTTGTGGTGGTGCGTTGTGGTGCTGTGTTGTGGTGCTGTGTTGTGGTGACAACACATCACAACAGCACACCACAACAACACACCACAACAACACACCACAACAACACACCACAACAACACACCACCACAAAACAATACCACAACACAGCACCACAACACAGCACCACAACGCACCACCACAACGCACCACAACAACGCATCACAACAACGCACCACAACAACACACCACAACAACACACCACCACAACACACCACAACCCACCACCACAACACACCACCACAACACACCACCACAACACACCACCACAACACACCACCTCAACACACCACCACAACACACCACCACAACACACCATCACAGCACACCACCACAACACACCACCACAACGCACCACCACAACACACCACCACAACACACCACCACAACACACCACCACAACACACCACCACAACACACCACAGCAACACACCACCACAACACACCACCACAACACACCACCACAACACACCACCACAACACACCACCACAGCACACCTCAACAACTCATCACAGCAACACACCACAGCAACACACCACAGCAACACACCACAGCAACACACCACCACAACACACCACCACAGCACACCACAACAACACACCACAGCAACACACCACAGCAACACACCACAGCAACACACCACAGCAACACACCACAGCATCACACCACAGCAACACACCACCACAAGACACCGCAACAACACACCACAACAACACACCACAACAACACCCCACAACAACACACACAACACACAAAACACACAAACACACACACAAACAAACGCATAAACACACAAACACACCACAGCACACACACACATACATACATACATACATACATACATACATACATACATACATACATACACACATACATATATATATTACTCTGTTTCAGAGTGTGGTGCAGGGGCTCGTGGTGAGAACTGTGAATTGAAATGCTACTGTCAAGCTGCTTTGTTTTGCCCTAATGATAAATGCATCGGCCCGTGTCAAGAAGGATTCACAGGAAAAGCATGCAACATAAGTAAGTTTTCCTGGACGATTTCTCTCTCTCTCTCTCTCTCTCTCTCTCTCTCTCTCTCTCTCTCTCTCTCTCTCTCTCTCTCTCCCCTCCACGCCCTCTGTCTCAATGAAATACACAAACAGCAAAGGAAAACAGAAAGAAAAGGAAAAACAAATGCGGTGGTATATGTAAAGTTCACGACACAAAAAATATCATCAAGGAGTCAGCAAGCACAAAATCAAAAAGTTCAAATTATAGGACTTGAAACTTGCAAAACAAAATCCACATCCCCGCTAATTTAATGAGCAGAATAAAAGTACAATAAGTAGCAAAACCAATGCAGTTTAAACTGTCGAATCACGCAAGGTGGGCAAGTTGCTGTTACAAAATTCAGGGGGAAAAATTATATCACATGTACTTGGCACAACGTGACCAGAACGAAAAAGGCAGGCTCACCAAGTTGTCACGACACCCCTCAAGATTGGGGTTGCCGTTTTAACTAAACAAACATTAGAAACATCTGGATTAAATTATAGTTTATTTACATACATTTATGTTATATGCATACCAAACCCAAGCTCTCCCACAGCCACGTCCGCCACACAGAGCCCATAGCTCTCTAATCCGCCACTCAGAGCCCATAGCTCTCTAATAAGCCACTCAGAGCCCATAGCTCTCTAATAAGCCACTCAGAGCCCATAGCTCTCTAATCCGCCACTCAGAGCCCATAGCTCTCTAATAAGCCACTCAGAGCCCATAGTTCAAAAATGCGCCACACAGAGCCCATAGCTCTCAAATCCGCCACACAGAATAAAAACACCTCCCATCCCATCCGTCACCCCATCTGCCACCAGACCCCAGCTCACGACTAGAACCCTCTATAGGGCTTCATGAAGCATTCCAGTAACTGTACCTTGCAAGCATGTCATCTTTTTTAGAAATAACAAATGAATTCAACTCATGTTCAGCACGATTTCCAACGTCTCTGTGTGGAAATCCGCACCCAAGAAATGCTGACTAAAAGAAATCGCACTTGTCGAAAAAACTGTCACGTGCAGTATGTGACAGTCTCCAAAATAAGATGGGATGATAGCAAGGCAAATGAATTTGATCACGATACGCAGAGCCCTGATATCAAAGAAAGATTAGTTGGTGCATTTGATATAATCGACATCTCAGTAAAATAGGTCCTTCAGTCCTTCAATGCTGCGATTCTGACCTGTGCAGAGGGTATGAGGGAAAACGTTTTGATAACTAGTTAATTTTACATGCAACGATGTACATGGTACACTCGTGACTGTCTTAATTTTAAAAGGGCAACCAAAAACGCTCTGAACAAATATAGAATATTGGGATCCATAGCTGACAAATATAGTCATGTAAGCGCTAGTAAATGTATAACTGCACGATTAGAAAGAAGAAACGAGATTATCTCAACTCTTCACGGATAACTCTTTTGGATAGCATCAAAGATTCTCGCAGATTTTGGTCCATCATCAGACGCGCGGCAAGCAGGACACCACCTGCTGTTATCATTGACATACACATTTGGAAAAATCATTTAGAGAAACAATATTTCATCGCAACTTAAGTTCTAATCTTTTTTCGGTCTGAGCAAGATTCAAGGTGGTACTCTCTTGCATAAAGTCGAGGAACTCGATGATGACATATCATTAGAGGAAGTGATGATAGCTATACAAAAGGTAAATCGCCATGTCGCGATGAGATCCCCGGGTAATGTTTCAACGAAGCAGGCGCGAACTTAGGAACCTTCTTGACTAAGTTGTTCAACTTTCTTTTCACTTCTCAGTACTTCCTCCGACAGTGGTGCCGCTCTGTAATAGTTTCCCTGCTCAAAAAGAGATCAAAGTTGGACCATGATAATTATCGAGGAATATTTCAGATGAACATACTTAGCAAGACATTCTCGACTATCTTGCCGCGCCGGCAGCGATTTTGGGCATAGGACCAAAATGTAATCTGCCATGAACAGGCAGAATTCAGGGCAGAATACTCGCCTGTTCATCGCATTTATAATCTGCACGCCATGGTCCTCAAGCACTACAGGGAAAGACGAGGAAAGCTCTATATACCCTTCGTCGATTACGAGAGGGTTTTTGACTCTGTCAATCGTGACCCACTTTGGAGCATCCTTGCATTCATAGGCCTTTCAAACCCAAGTATATATGATAAAGTGAAAGCCATGATACTCACAGCGCGCACACCCCGTGCCTGAGATGCGCACCAGTTCATTCGGACTTGTCTTCAGCTGCCCCGTTGGCGCTAAAGCAGGGAGTGTACCTTAGAGTCCGATACTGTTTGCCATCAACATGCCATTCGTGGACCGACCTACGTTCGTACGGCCTTGGAAAACACAACTGTTCAACTCCTGCTTTAGCTGACCGTCAGTAGACCCCTTCTGTCGAAACGACGTCCATGACGGGATTGTTACAAAATCCAGTATGAACAATCTATGACGCCATGTGTCTAAATCGCTAGGCCTA
>JAWQFJ010031662.1:80000-82500 GCA_034096865.1 Theodoxus fluviatilis | reverse complement strand
GCTCTCTCTCTCGTGGCCTCAATCTCACTCTTCACCTCCCCATACTGCGTCTCTCTCTCTCTACCAAAAAAGTAGGGTCGTGCGATTTGCAGCATTGACGGCATTGAGTGCTGTCAGAACGAGAGGCGGTGTGTGGGACGCTGGCCCCCATGCGTTGACACAGTCTGCCCCTCTAGTAGCCCGGCCGCAACGCTGACTGTGAATCCCAGCATCACCACACAGCAGTGTGTTTGCGTTCTGCGCGATGATTGAATAACCTGCTTGGCCGCAATTAATATACGGGTTCCTGACGTTCCGCAGCTTGCCTACCAAACTCTACCCGGGAGCCCATCTCTGTTGATTCGCCGGCTGAGAGACAAGCCTGCGTTATATCGTCCTGACGGGACGCTCCGCCTGCTTTGATAGCCCCCCCCCGCGCACCCCCCCCCACACGCCCCCCCCCCCGCCACCTTCCATCGACCCCTCTCGCTTGCTACCCCCCCTCCATTCCTCTAACACCGCCCCATTCAGCGTGGCCGAGACTAGTGAATATAGTATATCTCTGTGTTCAGAATGACACCGCCCTCCCCCAACCCACCCTCCACCTTCCACTCTCACCCTATCCCATCCTTTAAACCCTCAATACTTGCAATGGAACAGTGAGGATAGATGGAGAGATATACTTGTAGTGATGGGAAGGGAAGAAGGGAGAGCAGTAAGTCGGGAAAGGAACTTGAGAAGTAGGGATGGTGGAGGATGTGAGTAGAGGTATAGACAAGTGTTACATGAATCGGGCTAATGAGCATAAACATGAATGATGATCCTTCCAGGGGGCATACGTTGCTGGATAAAGGTAGAAGACAGATGCAGGCGGAGACTTGGAAGGGGTAGGGATGAGGGGTAGATGGGAGGGAGGGAGGTGGAATACCACTAATGATAAAAGTGGAAAACTAAACATAAACCTCCAAAGAGGTCGTTTCGCCATGCTTTGTGTTTTTTGTTAGCTTGTATGAATAACATTGCATGGTGTTTTGTTGTTGTTGTTGTTGTTGGGCATTAATGGTCGAAGACTGTGTGTAGCTCATTGGCCTACATCCTGAACTTCTTTATCACTGCTGTACAGCGCCGTCGTCATTATCATGGCTTGGCTTCGCGAACGAAAAATGAGAAAGGATGTGATCCACAACGGTTTCAGGTTTGCTAGTAGCTGACAAGTCCAGTATGGGACTGGCATATTCGACCACAGAGACTACAGATGAAGGTCTGCTCAGGGTTGAGTGCTGAGCTTTCATTGTTTTTCCTCCTCCTTTTGTCGTCAGGGTTAGCCCTGCAGTTGTTAACAAAGGCCTGATGGGTGGTATGTCTTCAGGCCTCGCGATCAGCAGCGAGAGTAGACCACTGGCGGTGTTTGATGTGACAGGCGCTGAGGAACTTCTTCAGGCAGTATTTGTAGCGCTTTGCTGGAGCCCCTATGTCACATATGCCAGATAGCTCTCCTCACAGCAGATCTTGGGCAGGCAATGGCCCTCCAATTTGGAGACGTGGCCTGCCCTGCGCCGTGGCGTCCTCAACAGCGCGGTCTCGATGCTGATTACCTCTGCCAGTTCGAGGACGTTATTGTGTGTGACGAAGTCACCGCAGTGAATGTTAAGGATGCTAACTGCTTTAGTTTACTACCATGAGTGTCGAAGACAGCAATAAAATGAGTTCGCTTCGTAATGGTTATTTTGTTCTAATGAATATGGCGTCTCTCCAGTGCTCCAGTAATCGATAAATTTCTATCATGTACGTCGTTAAGGGCTACAACTGGGAAAAAAAAAGACAGGCTGATAGGTGAGCTTGGGGAGACAAATACTATGTGCCGAGGACATCCGGAAAAAACCCGAAATAAATACAATGGTCGGAATCAGCTTTGCCTCGATTTTTTAAACCCATTATATCGTCTGCCTGGATTGGATAGGTTGGGATGCATTGCTAGGGCAGTGACCTCATTCAGTAATCCGTGTATGCTTGTCGGTTGTGGCTGGTGGTAGCGGCATTCGGGCTCGCAGGGATCCAAAAGCTGCATCCCATGCAAGGCAATCAGCATTCAGCGTGGCTGAGACTAGTGAATCATTAATTTAATGTATGCTTAGAAGGATAAAACTTAGAAAAACTGCTTCTGAGCTATCCGATAATATCGAACTTCGGAATCGGACGGATTCCTACAGAAGAAACTTCCATTCGATTAACGTTCAACACAGGTTAAATCACTTACTCACTGACTCCATCAGTCGACACCGAATGATCGAAGTGTGGAGCTCGTCAAACAGTGTGAAGGCAGTTAGACCACAGGTTCCGGCCAGAAAGCATTTACTTGCGAGAGTATAACCATAGATTCACGAAACCATCCCGGACCCATAGGAATCCTTTTTGCTGCGTAGGTCCAAAGATCGCGTGTATTACCAAAGACTATTCACAACTGTATAATCTTTGGTATTACTATACACAATCGCACGTGCTCGATCAGGGCAGTTTGCAA
>JAWQFJ010031662.1:70000-75000 GCA_034096865.1 Theodoxus fluviatilis | reverse complement strand
CTTGTACTTCATTCCAGGCCTTACTGCTATCGCTGCGTGCCTGTGTGCTGAACATCGATCGAACCTTCATCCTCTTCCGTGGCGGCCGTGTGTATCTGTCGATTGAGTACCGAGTCGACGCCCCCTGCATCGCAAGACGTCTCGGCCAGCAATGAGTCGTTGTCAGTTCTGTCGTCGTCAGCGTCGTTGTCAGTGTGACCTCCTGTGGCTTGGGATAAGAATAGATTCATCACATCGCGATTCGCTAGAGGCGAGGAACTACGGAAATGAATACGTGACTTGCTTTCTCACCCAGGCCAGCTCGAACCCAACCTCCCCACCCCCCACCCCCCACATCCACCCGAAAATTGTTGTGGTTATGGTAACCTGACCGATCCCTTTTTTTCCGATCCTAAACTTTTTTCGATCATGCTAGAAAGAAGGGGGAAAAAGACAAGAAATTGGCGGTAAACAATGAACCGCGTGCTGTCCCATCTTCCCTGCTCTATGAGCATTTAGGGAATCCACCATTCAAATTTTTGACTCACATGCGAAGCAAAAGTGAGTCTATGTACTGAGCCGTTTCGTCCGTCCGTCCGTCCGGGCGTAAAAAACTTAAACGTTGGATTTTTCTCGGAGACTATTAAGTCTATCAACACCAAATGTGGCATGATGGTGTATGATGACAAGGCCTCAAAAAACATACATAGTGACTTGACCTTGCTTCAAGGTCAAGGTCACAGGAGCCATAAATGTGGTCTCAAAAACAGTCATTTTTCACATTTTCCCAATTTTCTCCCACGTTATTGAGAATGGCGACCTTAGCTACAAGTGGTATATAGGTCAAGGCAAGCCCTATCTTTTGATACCAGTTTGGTTGACCTTGCTTCAAGGTCAAGGTCACAGGAGCTCTTCAAAGTTGGATTGTATACATATTTTGAAGTGACCTTGACCCTGAACTATGGAAGATAACTGTTTCAAACTTAATAATTATGTGGGGCACATGTTATACTTTCATCATGAGACACATTTGTTCACATATCATCAAGGTCAAGGTCACTTTAACCCTTATGAAATGTGACCAAAACGGGGTAGTGAACCACTAAAAGTGACTATATCTCATGGTAGAAAGTGCCAATAAGCACCATTGTGCTTCCTATGTCTTGAATTAACAGCTTTGTGTTGCATGACCTTGGATGACCTTGACCTTGGGTCAAGGTCACATGTATTTTGGTAGGAAAAATGTGTAAAGCATTTCTTTGTGTATGATGTCATTGGTAGGTTTAGTTGTTTGACCTTGACCTTGAAGGTCACCTGAAGGTCAATGTCATATAAAGGTCAAGGTCAACCATGTGAGTCGTATGGGCTTTGCCCTTCTTGTTTTAAACTGTTTGCCGTGAAAGAAAGTTTGGTTTATGTTTAATCTGGCCACTTCTAAGAAGGAAAATCGAAAAAAAAAGTTTATGCTAACCTACCGACCCTACTTTTTGGTGTTTTTCTCTCTCCATTTTACCTTAAAACCATAACTATATCCATCCACCCATCCATCCATCCATCCATCCATCCATCCATCCATCCATCCATCCATCCATCCATCCATCCATCCATCCATCCATCCATCCATCCATCCATCCATCCATCCATCTCCATCCATCTCAATCTCTCTAACTCTATCTCTCTATCTCTCTCTCTCTCTATCTATCTATCTATCTATCTATCTATCTATCTATCTATCTATCTATCTATCTATCTATCTATCTATCTATCTATCTATCTATCTATCTATCTATCTATCTATCTATCTATCTATCTATCTATCTATCTATCTATCTATCTATCTATCTATCTATCTATCTATCTATCTATCTATCTATCTATCTATCTATCTATCTATCTATCTATCTATCTATCTATCTATCTATCTATCTATCTATCTATCTATATATCTATCTATATCTCTGTGTGTCTATCTTTCTATCTATCATGCCTCGGTGACATTTCATAGCTTGCAAAGGCTGATAGGCCGTGAAACTTTATTATATTTCATCATCATCGTCGTCGTCGTCGTCATCATCAATTTTAAGAAGAAAGTATTAGAAACATATTGTGGACAAACGACCAAGCTCGAGCATATGTACCTCACTTGTGCACGATTCCGATCCAACGAAAATCAACATCGCTGGAAATATACATATCTTATGCAGTGAAATTCCGTGAATATAAATTAGATTGTAAATCGGACATCTCCGACCACTAAGTAAGGACCCCAATATGATCCACGGCGCATGAAATTTTTGATGACATGTACATATCAGATGCTATATACGTCTATGTCAGGATGTTTGTAATTGCAATAGACCGATGGCCTAGGTAATAAGGGTGCAATTCAGTTCAGTTCCCAGGGTAGAAAGTCAAATGTTACACATAAACGTAACTGGGCTGAACATATCAAAACATACCTTTGTCCGGCTTCACTTATGCATGGTTCAACGGAGGAGTTGATATTAAAGGGCTATTTTGAAACAATTCAAGCAGAGACTAAAAGACTACTTGTACCAAAAATGGCAACGCAAATGTGCAACTAGTGCTAGATGCCACTGGTATTCAATGTTTAAAGAATGGTATTGAAGAATATATCAGTCTACTCTTACCAGTAAGAAATATCGCGATTCCTCTCTGCGATTACGCTTCGGAATCAACGATTTGCAGACAAATCGACAATATAGAAGCCGACAGCGATTGGATAATAAGTGTGCATTTTGTACAGAAGCTGAGGACGAAGAGCATTTCCTCTTATGTTTGCCCTCTCTGTAGTGAACTTTGAATCATCTATATTAAGCGGCGTCTGAAGAGTAATGCCCAGGAGGGCTGTGTTCATTTAATAGAGGGATACTTTTTGTAAAGAGATGTTGCGATGTACATTCATTACGCATTAAAACTCCGACAGGAGGAGTCTACATGCATAGTACGAGTGCATTCTCGTAGATTCATTCTGACAGTCCATCAAATAATGCCACGTTTCGATTTTCTTTCCTTTGTCAAGTGTAACGGGAGGCTAGTCTAACAAAACTGGGTTCAAGTTGAGTGGACCTTTGTCTTTCTACCTACATGTGTGTGTGTGTGTGTGTGTGTGTGTGTGTGTGTGTAGGGGTGTGGTGTGTGTGTGTGTGTGTGTGTGTGTGTGTGTGTGTGTGTGTGTAGGTGTGTGTGTGTGTGTGTAGGGGTGTGTGTGTGTGTGTCTGTCTCCGTCCGTCCGTCTGTCTGTCTGTCTGTCTGTCTGTCTGTCTCTCTCTCTCTCTCTCTCTCTCTCTCTCTCTCTCTCTCTCTCTCTCTCTCTCTGTTCTCTCTCTGTCTGTCTCTCTCTCTGTCTCTCTCTCTCTCTCTTTCTCTCTCTGTCTCTCTCTCTCTCTGTGTCTCTCTGTTTCTCTCTGTCTCTCTCTCTCTCTCTCTCTCTCTCTCTCTCTCTCTCTCTCTCTCTCACCCCCACCCCACCCTCTCTCTGCTTGTTGTTATGACACCACGTCAAACCTCGACACCAATTGTACATCCATTTTATCCAGGAACGTGACGATTTGTCTACATCGCTCTTCCTTTTGACAACGTGGTAACCGTAGCGACCCGCTGGTCGTCGATGCCTGCCGCTGTATCCTGCCAACAGCGTAGCACTGCGCAGATGTCCTTTCCAGAAAGCTGAAGAAGATGCTGTTTTCTCTAGCCTGGTATATATATTATTCCCCCCCCCCCTCCCCCCTCCCCCCCCCCCCCCCCCCTCTATAGAAAGTCCACAGTGAGCGCACTCTGAATCCCTCGTTTTCATGCTTGGTAGACGACGGAGGGGTCGTGTGTCCTTAGTGAAAGATCATATTTGTAAGCAGTCAGTAGTCGGCTGCCATTACTGAAGTCTGATAGGACAAACATGGAAGCGGGAAGTTACGGAGATATTTTGTCTTCTGCCATTGAACATAATTGGTCTTGGCCTTCTTTAACCTGAAAAACCGATAGTCACACTCCATAAGCCAGCATTTAAACATTGATTTTGGACTCATGCTGAATCTGTTTAGTTTAGGATTATGTACGTTGTTTTTCTTATGGTGATGATCATCAGTTACCGCTTTTTGGCGTGTTGTGTTTGCTTGCTCCGTTCGCTCGTCAGTTGGCAATCTTGGACGCCTTTAATTGGGAAACTCTTTTTTCCCCGCAAGAAGCAACACCTGTGTAAATCCGCTCGTGAAGACGTATATGCGCCCACGTTTGATCATGGTGACTGATCAGCTCTTTCATGGATGTCAAAATAGGAAACTTTGATGTGTGTCTCCTTGTGGGGTCGACTATGTCATCTTTCATTTCTCACATCTTTTAAAAGAAAAATACAATTTGCGACCATAGATGAGAGTTTAAAAAGGAAGACATTCGGTATCGGTGTTTCTGTGTCCTAAAGTTCCTGAACGAGAGGAAGCACTTTCACTTCATAGACCATTAAAGTCACATTGTTGCAGCATGCTGTGCCTACTATGCTTTAGCCATACACATACATTACTTATAGGAGTGAGGCAGTGCCAAACTATTTAATGCACTACACATTAATCATGGCTGATTGAATGAACTAATCGGCGAATTCACGCTCAAATTCACAGTTATATGAATGAATCAACGAACAAAACGAGTGATCAGGTAAATGAATGAATAGATAATGAATGAACGAATGAATAGATGAATGAAAGGGGAACTCTTGGGATGAACAAAAAGGAGGGATCTCATCAAAAGCGATGCGATGCAAGGTCGGGAGTCTGTGAGGAAGTCCACGGTCCCTGTGTGCAGGATGACACCCGAGAGGCGGGCGAGAAGACAGAAGGGTGGCGGGACACGCGAGGAGGCAGGCAGGGAGAGGCTTGGGGGCAGGCAGCCAGTGATGCCACTCGAGCCAAGTGCCGTGGAAAGCTCTACTGCTCCAAGCCCGGCACGCAGACCCCGACACTTGGGGACTCCAGGCCATTATCGGCTTGGGAGCTGGACGAAGCAGT
>JAWQFJ010031662.1:52500-65000 GCA_034096865.1 Theodoxus fluviatilis | reverse complement strand
ACCTGGGTGAAGAATCAATGTCCACAAGGGTGGAAGGCTCCGAGGTAGACGGCTATGCAGATTACAGGCTGGTCAGTTAAATTAGTAGTAGGAACTCTTCTTCACAGAGGATGTCTGCGGGTCTCAGTTCGCCCTTTTGTAAGGCGTCGTCCTTGCGGAGAAGGTGGACGTGTCCAAATTGAGAATTTGTTGGCGGCTTGATTTACCGCCCGTCTTGACGCACTTCGTGACTGTCCGGCATTATTCGTCGTCGACTTGATTACTCAGTATAAGGAAGCCTTCGAGTCACTGTCTGCAACGTTAGTATAAACTATCGGCTCTCGGTCTTAATATACCTCGATTGTACCTCATTGAATTGTGTTGAGGCGTCAGAGGTGAAAGTATTTATGACTGGGACTCGATGGCAGTGTCGACCGTCTGCTGTTACGCTACCGAGGGAAGAGGCTCGTTGGTCTGTGAAATAGCGGAAATAGTGCTGACCATAGAGACTTCTTGCTAGGGAGAAGATATAACGCATGGGCTTCTTTTCATAGATGGTTGGCTACTCAGAGTTCCATTGTAGACTTAAACTTTCAGATCAGTGTGTCTTAGAGAGTCGTCGACGAGGGAACTTTTGCACCACCATGGAATAGCTTGTTTTGGTCTGCGGGTTATGGCATGGAGATGTTCGACTTAAAAGACCATAGAGATTTGCCCGTGCAGTTTATTTTTCAGTTGTGTATGTTGACGTTGGTCAAAGACGTTATAAATCTAAAAACAAAGATGGGTTTACTCAGTTTTCCTGGCATTGAACATGGCGTCCCGTTTAGGACCATGGGTGTAATTTCCACGTCTCTTTTTAATCGAGCATCAGGCTTGCTGGGGTTCGTGTCATGGCGAAATCAATTATCAGGTCAATGAATGTTTGATGTAGATAGGTGCATCGTGGCCTGAGGTAATTGAAATCTTTGCGTGGCAGCGTGGTGTTCTCCAGGTGAGTTCAATGAGAACGAACTTTTAGAAGTTAACAACTCTGGCAAGTAACTTACTGGCGATCTTTTTTTAGGCTGGAGTAATAAAGACACTCAAAAATCGTCAAGAGCGGTTGCATCGTCTTCAATATAGAACCAGTGCCTTTGCTGGACACTAAGCGATGCACTCAACTTACAACTGCTTCTGTAAAATTGATAGTACAGTTGTCAGGGGACCTTACCGGATCTTTGAAACCGTGGAGGCAGAAGCTGTTTTCATCGCTGTTGAATAAAGCTCTTCAACTGTAGACTTTTACGGCTTTTCTTCTCTTTCTCACCAAGTACCCTTAGCCAATGACCCATCGCGGCAGCCTTTTACACTCACTTCCGTGTGTTCGATAACGACTGCAATGTGGTCCACAAAGGTGACCGCAAATCTTTGTGCTCTACCATCGCTGACAGTTATAGTCATTCCAAATGCTCATCTCTCGTCAGGGATGGCTCAGAGGAACCTACAGAAGATTGTCATGCAGTGGATCCATATAAGGCGAATTGCCTACCAGCAATGCTGTCGTCAATGGAGATATTGAGAGATCACATGCATTGTCATGATAATGCCTATGTGATGAACGCCGTCGATGCCTCGATCTGCCATTAGCTTATTTCGCGCGTGCTTGACAGACGTGTTATGTACACGTACTCCACGCTGCGACCATATTCCGACTTGGGTTCTCTGGGCGTTGAACTCGGACATGTCTGTATTCAAAGGCGAGTTATGATTATGAGCAGAGAACGAGGTGGACACTGGTCCCTGTCATGACGCGTGCCGCTCCTGTCTGGTGTTGGTCGCGATTTGGCGCTGGTAATTATGGGCTGTTGAACCTATTAAATTCGATGTATGATCGCTCGCACCAGTTGCAAAATTAATCTATTGTTCTCTCTCTCTCTCTCTCTCTCTCTCTCTCTCTCTCTCTCTCTCTCTCTCTCTCTCTCTCTCTCTCTCTCTCTCTCTCTCTCTCTCTCTCTCTCTTTCCCCAATCTCAACGGTGTTATTCTTCCCACGTCATTCTAAACTCCCACCCAATTGCCCATTTTTTTCGATACTAGTGTATCAGTGCGTGTCGATGCGTGACTGTCGATTGTGTTGTCCATGTAGTGCTCCTGATGCACGCCTGCTCGCGTTCGTCCTTCAGTGCGTGTCCGATCGAGCATGTCGGACATCGCATCTTTACCTCCCGCGCAAACGACTTCTCTCATACTTCTCTACCTTCATCCCTAGGACTTTGATTTGCCTCAACAAACGCCTCAAGACGTTGCAGAGCACACCGCAGTAATACTGTTGCAAGGATGTTTAGGTATTCTCGTCTTATCTGCTTCGTGAATCTCGATTCCGTTTTGAAGGGCTGCTACACGCCACTGTATCATACATGTATGTTCGCGCTGGATTTTTTTTTTTTACACACGTCAAAATATGCGAAGCCTGGCGCAGATTGGTCGCAAGACGTACGGTTTTCTGTTGATAGAAAATAAATAGTGACTCACCGTATCCTTGCGCGTTGCGTTTAAATACTGACCTATTTCTTTTTCAGACTGAGACATGTTTCAGAAAAACTTATTCTCTTGCAAAGTGTGAGTGTTAAGAAGTTTTGCGCCCCAAAGTTCCACGCGCCGAATTTTTCAACAGCCAATCAGCAAAAACAACGCGGGAAAAGAAAAAGTGCGCACGACTGAGCTTTATCATCAAAGACGTCTTCGGTAACATACAGCTTAGTGGCTCGCAGCTATTTTCGACAATCAATCAGCGCCCGACTTCGCACGGGATTCAGTCACGGTTGATTTTTTTCTCTCCTAAATATAAGATATTGTTTTTTAAAAAATCTTTCCACCCCACAAACTCAGATAGACGGCAGCTTTTTTGCTCACTTTTGCACGGAGTGCCTCGTGAGAAAGTACGAGAGTTCAATCAATGGCTGACACGGCGACGAGAGAGCTAAGAACAACCGTGAGAGGTTAATTGAGGCTCACTTTAGCCTCACGCTGGGCGTCTTCTCTCGAGGGAGATGAAAACGTCCTGGAAGCGGAAGATTTATGGGGTCGAGTGACGAGACGGCAGGGATGTGCAATTGGTACCTTAGGATTGGGACGTTCACGGGGAGATCATAGGTTCGATCATCACCTGAGGTTCACAACTATTTCTATCCCCTTCAAAACTATGTATTTGGGACTTGGGATAAGGTGGAGTGTCTCAATAAACGAATAAATCATAGTTGTCGGTCGGTGTAAGAGGCTTTGGGCGCATGGAGATCATTTGGTCGATGAGTTTTCGTGTGTGTGTATGTGTGTGTGTGTGTGTGTGTGTGTGTGTGTGCGTGCGTGCGTGTGTGTGTATGCGTGAATGTGTGTATGCGTGCATGTGTGTGTGTGTTTGTGTGTATGCGTGCTTGTGCGTGTGTGCATGCGTGCATGTGTGTGTATGCGTGCATGTGCGTGTGTGCATGCGTGCATGTGTGTGTGTATGCGTGCATGTGCGTGTGTGTATGCGTGCATGTGTGTGTGTGTATGGGGGTGGTGGTGGTGTCATGTTGCTCCATATGCTACCAATTTCCGCATTATCCCCTTTTTGAAGCCAGGAACACTGCACCCCAGCACGTCCTGGTCGGACATAAAATCGTGACTTGCTCTTTAGGACCTCTCACGGCTTTAATGTTACTGACCGCAGTTCCCTGGTCTCCTGCTCCCCAGAGGCTGATACGCACCGCAAGGTCCTCCCACTGTGGAGTCCTAAAGTCTGGGATAGAATGCGCTTGGCTGAACAAGAGCACTCAGCTCTGTCGTTTCTTGTAGTCCTTTCGCCTCCCCCTTCCTAACAGTGTTACACAACCTTTAGTTTTGGTCCGTCCTTTCCTGAAAGGATTTACGCAAGAATGGGCCTGATACTCTTACGGCACGAACGTTTTTCCGTGTTGCCTTCCGGCACTTTCTTGTCAGGCTTGTTTGGGACCTGGCGTTTTTGTACTAAGAGTGATGAAGATTATGAGTTTTCTGATTTACAACTGCGTGAACAAAATGGGTCTTCCCTGCCGGGCTAGCTGTTCCTACATTTGCATAACCGGGTTAAACGGAAAACGTTTTTTTCATTTTTCGCTGTAGAGGACGTTTAAGAAAAACTTGTCTCGGGGTGTTCCTGACGCAGCCCTGCGTATTACCTGTCTTCGTGAATGTTTACGTGCAAGTACTGGCGTGGATCTGCACAGAAATCTTGTGTACAGACATGGCGCACTCATCACTCATAAGCACGCGGCGCTTGCACACCGCTCTCACATCAGACAATGAAAATGATGGAGGTTGTCATAATGCTGTGGCTTGGAATGCATCGACTGGAAGATGCCTTGATCCATTGCTCGAGTCTTATCCAATTTCCTCCTTATTCCTAAGCGAGGCATCTTTTTCCAGGAACAAAAGCTGGCAGTGACGGCCAGTGTCAGTGACGCACATGCAGAAGCAAGGAACTGTTACCTTGGCGCAATTCCGCTCTTTTCTTGCCCAGGGCGCTAGTGCTTCCGCACCTTCTACTTCATTTTCTCGTTTCAACCGTCCACTCAACACCCACCCCACCCTCCTTTTTGAAGACCTCCTCTGCACCCACCCTGTGTAATTTCTACCTCTGCCACCTTCTCTGACCATTCGTGTCCGCATCACACAGCTAGTCACCTCACCCCGCCCCACCCACTCCCTCCATTGTCTACCATTTTCCAACCGCCACCTTCTGTACCCCACCCATTTTTCGACAGCTTTACCGACTGTCTGTAGAGTTTCCGCCCTGCTCCTCCACCCTCCTCTTACCCAGGCCCCTACATGGGCCATCATATCCAGAATTCTCTCACATCCCCCTTTCTCATCCGTCTTCTACCCCTTTCTCACCTTCCTGCGACTTACCCGCCCACACCGTTCTCATCCGCTTCTTTTTTACTCATCTACACCTGTCTTACCTTTTTCTGTCTCCCACCTCCCCCCTCCCTCCCCCATCTCTCTCTCTCTCTCTCTCTCTCTCTCTCTCTCTCTCTCTCTCTCTCTCTCTCTCTCTCTCTCTCTCCCCCCTCTCTCTTACTCTCTCTCTCTCACACACCTACCTCGTACCCACCCACTCTTTTCTCACTCGCCCACCTTTTTCTCGCCCGTCTAACCCCTTTTGCACTTCAACCTTTCTCACCTACCTACCTCTTATCTACACGCACATTCGTCCTTCTCTCTCAGTTCACATCTCTCTCTCTCTCTCTCTCTCTCTCTCTCTCTCTCTCTCTCTCTCTCTCTCTCTCTCTCTCTTTCCGTGCCTCCCTCTCCTATCCACCACCAGCTTTCCGTGGGTAATTTTCACTCCAGTGTCCGTTTTCATCGATTTCATTAGAGAATCCTCTCATCATAAGGAGATCTACTGTGAGTTGGTCGATGTGGCATCCTGCGCTGCCACGTGCCTGTTGTCTTGCCTTCCTGCATTGGGCACCAAGCTCCTGCATTGGCGGCGTGGTGATCTCTGTCCATGGGGAGCCCGCACTGATAGAGCTCAGTGGGAGCCAGCGATAGCTGACGGAGTCGTTCCCAAGAGGCCGCCTTCCTGTGGTTGGATGGAACTCCCACATCGGAATGTGTCGTCTTCACTTTGCCCTGGGGCACCCTGATCTTTCCTCCTTGCCATGTTCCCAGTTCGGCGGCGTCACAGCCCTCCTGTCCGTCTGCTGGGGTTGTGAGGTCTGAGTGGCTCTCGCCCCACCCCCAGAGTCTAGCGGCCTGCCCTTCCCTGGCTATTGCGGAGAGGATGGTTCCCGCCCCACGCGCTTCCCCCTCTCTCTTTCTATCTGCATTCCCTCCCTCCCTCTCCCTCCATCTCTCTGCAAGAGCCGCCCACACTGCAGCGGAGCGTTGGAGCCGCCGGATGCGGATGCGCGCGGCAGCGTCCATCCCTCTGCCGCGTGGATGGTCGCCTGGCGACTGCTAACAGGCCGCGACTCCCAACTCCTGGCCATTTAGCGCACCGCCGTCAAAGCGACGACTACCCTCTCCTGCTCGGGCAGCTTCCCAGAGGAACAAACGGAGCAAACGCAAGCACCACCCGAGTAATCCGAGGCCTGTCGGAAGCCGTCCTCTTGCCGGCTGTTTGCTCTACGAGGAAGGGTGGGGCCCGGAAACAGGTAGCTGAGGGAAACTTGCTGCTCTTGTGACAGCAGAGGAAGTGGCGGTCCATGCTGTGCCGAGAGAAGAGCCCATGCCGAGATGACAGCGTTCCTCATCCTTGAGTAATCCGACCCGGCACTTGCCCTCGGTTGTGTGCTTTGCAAATGGACATGAAGAGATCAGAGAGTGGATGGAACCGCGACAGCTCTTGAAAAAATACTGGACAGGCTGTTTGGGAAGATCGACCGAGTAGCGAAGCACGCACAGATTGTCCAAGTGGATTCCGTCCGCCATTGTGCTTCACGTGAATTGAAGTGAAGAAACGTTTTTGTGGTGTTTTTTTTTTCGATGTAAAGGAAACTTTCTATGCAACACTGTATTCTGGCCCAAGATAGGAATACCGAACAAGCGGCATTGTGTGAGCTTGTGCAGTTTTTATTTGTTTTGTTTTTCCAAGGATGATGATAAACACTAACGTATAGTAGGATTCGCGTTGCACAGGTTCAGGGAGTAATATGGATCCTCAAATCGGTTCCGAAATTTAACAACACAGGCCGTCAAGTTCGAATCGATATAGGGATTTCATGTCTGATCAGATGAAACAGTCCATCGTTGGCAACAACAGTCCGTTCTAATTTCTTCGGTGGATAGACAACGCAGCAGGTTTAAAATCCGGGACCAACCAGAAGTCGAGGAGAGCTCTAAAGAAATCTGGAATCGTTGCATACTTCCGCATACAGATCGTCTTCTCATGCGTCCTTTGGAGCCATTGGTGAAAGGGAACGCCTCCGATATGCAATGCCAATGGTGATAAATTGCTTCGGCACCTCTGGGCTGATTGCATCCCGTCGGGGTTCAATGGCGAGAGATTACCGACACGTGGTAAAATTGGAGAAACACTGACGAGAAATTTCATCTGGAATTCTTTGGAATCGGGATTACTGCCCTGAAGGATTTGCTCTTGAAGGTCGCCAGAGGTAGAGTGACTGGGAAGTGTGAATTGCTTCCTACAGAAAGCCATTGGATTTCTCGAAAGCTCGTGGAGCGTAAGCCGTCGGAAAACGAGCTTTGCGGGTGTTTAGAGTGGTCTCCTCTTGTCCCGGGCTGAAAGGGAGAAACGTTTTCCGGAAGGACTGAAAAGCTTTGGCGGAGTTAGGGCTGTGGGCGTGAAATCGAAGTGTCGTATATTCTGCTGCTGTACAAACAGAAGCCGTCTTGTAAATCGTCGTCCTGACACTCAGCGTGAGCGCTCTGACAATAGAGAGGACAGCAAAGACAGAAATCGAGTAAAGACTGTTTTGACACCAGTGAGATATTGCGCGAGACAAAATAGCGCCCCGACGGAAAAGCCCGCCATGCCATCGCGGGGGAAAGTTCGGGGACGATTGAGCCTGGCACCAGGCGGGGATGAAACCCGGGTCTTCATGCTGACAGGCTTCGGGACTGAAGCCGTCACCGACAGCGACTGCTGCTGCTGCCTGTGTGACAGGATGACAGTCACGATGCTTACGTGCAGGCCTTCGGGCCCGTCGCTTTCACTGGCATGTTGTAGTGTTGTTACTTGCCTAGTCGCGCCACAGGCCTAATATTACCTGCCTGCCTCCGTGCCGTCTGTTCATCTACACGCTGCCGTAGAACTGCCACCATGATTGTCGCCATCCTCATGCTGAAGATCATCGACCTGGTGAGTGGACGATCGCAGCTGCTGCATGCAGTCGTTTGTGAATAATACGTAAACATTCGTAGCTATGGCGTGGGAAGAGTGTCTTTTTGGATGTTCTTGTTAGGTCTCTGAATTGGTTTGGTTTGTCGGCATACTTTCCGGGTCTTTCGAATCAGAGACGTACACCAAACCACAAGTTTATGTTATCTCCTTCAGAAATGATCTCAAAGTATTGTGAGGCAAAATAATAATTTGTTTAACATCGGAATGAAACCACACTTTTTTCTCGTGTCAAAAAGGCTGAAGCGAATCGATTTTTTTTCCTCATCAATTTTTAGCTACGCTTTGCGTTGATACGAGCGTTTAGAGTATCTCCGTATCGATCTCTGTGTCTTCTAAAGCAGATATGTGCAGTCAGACTAAGTTGCGCCACTCTTTATCTTGATGCAGCTCCCAAATTAGATATTGCAAGCACTCGTATGAGACGTTTGCTGTCGTCTGTGCCTTTCGACGCAAATGAAGCAGTCTCAATGGGCGACTTTCCGTTTTCACATACTAGAAATAGCCTCCTGATAACCCCTTTAGCTCCAGGAGAGATTGTCGACTGTGGTGCGCCTGTCATTCCCATTTTTGGCGCTTCTTTCAAGTTCACGAATTGATGTGTCCGTGTAGGTTTATCTATGCACTTTTCATACATACCCCTTGCCTTTACAACAAATGGGAAGAAGATTTCTTAAATTTCACTGGTGATTTCGTTGTCTTGCCTGTTTCATTTCGTCCTGTTCATACTGCTTTCGCCTACTGCTCCTCCTCCCCTCCTTCTCCTGCTCCCCTCCTCTCACTGCTCCTACTACTAGTTCTCCTCCTCCTGCTCCTCCTCCTGCTTCTGCTCGTGCTTCCTCCTCCTCCTCCTGCTCCTCCGTCTCCTGCTCCTCCTCCTCCTGCTCCTCCTCCTGCTCCTCCTCCTGCTCCTCCTCCTCTTGCTCCTCCTCCTCCTGCTCCTCCTCCTCCTGCTCCTCCTCCTCCTGCTCCTCTTCCTGCTGCTCTTCCTCCTCCTCCTGCTCCTCCTCCTCCTGCTCCTCCTCCTCCTGGTCTTCCTCAATCCCTCCTCCTGCTCCTCCTCTTCTTCCTGCTCCTCCTCATGCTGCTGCTGCTGCTGCTCCTTCTCCTCCTCCTCCTCCTCCTCCTCCTCCTCCTCCTCCTCCTCCTCCTCCTCCTCCTCCTCCTCCTCCTCCTTCCCCTTATACTTCTCCTTCTCCTTTTACTCCTCCTTCTCATTTTACTCCTGCTCCTCCTCTTCTTCCTGCTCCTCCTCTTCCTCCTGGTCTTGCCCCTCCTTCTGCTCCTCCTCCTCCTCCTTCTCCTGCTCCTCGTCTTTCTCCTACTCCTGCTCCTTCTCCTGCTCCTCCTCTTCCTCCTCATCCTATTCCTCCTCCTGTTCCTTTTCCCGTTCCTCCTCCTCCTCCTCCTCCTCCTCCTCCTCCTCCTCCTCCTCCTCCTCCTCCTCCTCCTCCTCCTCCTCCTCCTCCTCTTCGTGCTCCTCCTCGTGCTCCTCCTCTTCCTCCTCCTCTTCCTTCTCTTCCTCCTCCTCTTCCTTCTCCTCCTCCTCCTCTTCCTTCTCCTCCTCCTCCTCAACCTTCTTTTTCCTATGCTACCCCTACCCCCACCCACCCCACTCCCCCTGTCTTGGTTTCTTCTCTTCCGAATAAGCTTCGTCGTCATCAAGTTTATCGAATACGTCGTCCATCTTGTCATCATCTTTGCGCTGCTGCTACTACAGGTGCGAATTGTAACCTGTCGACTTTTTGGCTTCAAACCTTGCATGTTCGTAAGTGACTGCATCATTTGCAGGGATTGCTGATTACAATTAACTGGGACGGTGCTTTTCATTTTTGTGCACGATTCAGACGAGAAAAGCTGCCCATCTGCAGTGCATTGAAAGCCATCAGTGTTCCACGACGCTAAGGAAATAAACGTTTACGTACGACTTTACTGGAAGAGGTCTTTGCTTCCTGCTCTAGTTCTTCGTTTATTTGTCTTCAGATATTCAGGCTTCCTTCCTTTATCAGGTACCAGTAAATTGACAGCTTCGTTAACACTTTCTGGTAGCTAGGCATTTCCGTGATTCTGCTGCCAGTTATGGAGTCTTAGTGTGGGCGTTCGTAAATGTTACATTGTGCCGTCTGAAACTGCCGCGTTAACGGGTTTCGGCTTTATTACATATTTTAGCGTTTTCCCTGTTGGTCGGATATTTCGATACAGAACAGAGTTGCACTATGGAATAAATGGTCAGGGTGTATTGGCGCAGAACCAGAAATTTTGACCACTGCCTTTGCTGACGTTGGAGTGGTAGATAAATGAAGAACTAACTCAGATGTTTTCTCTCTCTCTCTCTCTCTCTCTCTCTCTCTCTCTCTCTCTCTCTCTCTCTCTCTCTCTCTCTCTCTCTCTCTCTCTCTCTCTCTCTTTCTCTCTCTCTCAAACACAAAGGCTTGTGAGACTGGGGCTGAAAAGGAGTGTTCACCGAGCGAAATCGATTCTCTCCCTCCCGATCCATGTGTAACACAATCTTGTAGAAGGGCCTGCCCTTTTTAGTTTTACAGTTTTCTACATGTCATTGCGTTTGGTAAAGTTCTAAAGGCCTTGTAGCTGTGATAGATCTATGCATTGTACATGTAAAAAAATACTTAAGTAACAGGGGTTGGTGTAGTGAATAAGCGCTTTAAATTTTTTTTTACTTTTGACTGAATATTGATTAAAATCGCATAAAGTGGGTGATAAGCCCATAACTATCATCTGACCAACCATTTATCCATTTTCTCCATTCATCTATCCATCCACCATTCCATCCACCATTCCATCCATCCATCAATGTGTTCTTTCATTCAACCATCCATCCATCCATCCATTTATCCATCCATTTATCATTCCATTTATCAATTCATCCATCCATCCTTGCACCCTTCCATCCATCCATCCTTGCACCCTTCCATCCATCCATCCTTGCACCCTTCCATCTATCCATCATTTATCCTTCCATTCTTGCATCCTTCCACCCGTCATTTATCGTTCTATCAATCATTTATCCTTCCATCCATCATGCTTTTAATCCATCCATCCATTCATCAATTCATTTATCCATCCAACCATCCATTCGTTAGTCCATCCATCCATCCGTACTTCCGTCTTGAACCAGGCTCCACAGTGTTCACAAATTTTTTACACACGATTTTAAAAAATTCTTTTTTACCCCCCTTCTTACTAATCTGTATCGAAAAACTAATAAAAACCATCTCACCGGACGTAGGGTGTAAGACGCGATGCACGCACACAGAATCGCAATTAGAAACAGAAATGCGGATGCAACCTTAGCACAAACGTGTGAAGCTCGTGTGCGCTAATGCGAAAACGCATTTACACACCTGCACACGCTTGGAGGAGACCAAGCACACTCCTTGGATGGGGTGTTGTCACAAAAGCTTATTGTGCACTCCTAGGCCTAGTTGATGGCTCAGGCCGAATGACTGCGTGGATGGATGGAGTTTTACGGCCTCTCAGCCTTTGTGCGTGTGCAGGCTATGCAAGGCATTTGACCACGTGCATTCTCTAGCGCTGGCGAGAGTAAGAGCAAGTCTCGACCTCAGTAGAATTCGTCTTTCACGAATCGCGTAGTGAGACGGTGAGTGTATTTTTCCACCCACCCCAGTAGTGAGACTCGGTGAGTGTATTTTCCCACCCACCCCAGTAGTGAGACTCGGTGAGTGTATTTTCCCACCCACCCCAGTAGTGAGACTCGGTGAGTGTATTTTCACACCCACCCCAGTAGTGAGACTCGGTGAGTGTATTTTTCCACCCACCCCAGTAGTGAGACTCGGTGAGTGTATTTTCACACCCACCCCAGTAGTGAGACTCGGTGAGTGTATTTTTCCACCCACCCCAGTAGTGAGATTCGGTGAGTGTATTTTTCCACCCACCCAAGTAGTGAGACTCGGTGAGTGTATTTTTCCACCCACCCCAGTAGTGAGACTCGGTGAGTGTATTTTCCACCCACCCCAGTAGTGAGACTCGGTGAGTGTATTTTTCCACCCACCCCAGTAGTGAGACTCGGTGAGTGTATTTTTCCACCCACCCCAGTAGTGAGACTCGGTGAGTGTATTTTCACACCCACCCAGTAGTGAGACTCGGTGAGTGTATTTCACACCCACCCCAGTAGTGAGACTCGGTGAGTGTATTTTCACACCCACCCCAGTAGTGAGACTCGGTGAGTGTATTTTCACACCCACCCCAGTAGTGAGACTCGGTGAGTGTATTTTTCCACCCACCCCAGTAGTGAGACTCGGTGAGTGTATTTTCCCACCCACCCCAGTAGTGAGACTCGGTGAGTGTATTTTCACACCCACCCCAGTAGTGAGACTCGGTGAGTGTATTTTCCCACCCACCCCAGTAGTGAGACTCGGTGAGTGTATTTTCACACCCACCCCAGTAGTGAGACTCGGTGAGTGTATTTTCACACCCACCCCAGTAGTGAGACTCGGTGAGTGTATTTTCACACCCACCCCAGTAGTGAGACTCGGTGAGTGTATTTTCACACCCACCCCACAGGGTAGGCTCGCGTCCAGAGAGATTCATCGCTGTAACCCTGACTGTCTTCACTGACACTGAGCGCACCGCCCTGACGGTGGCATCCTCGGAAGGCTGCAGCGAGGAGAAAGGTCAAG
>JAWQFJ010031662.1:42500-47500 GCA_034096865.1 Theodoxus fluviatilis | reverse complement strand
CTCTCTCTCTCTCTCTCTCTCTCTCTCTCTCTCTCTCTCTCTCTCTCTCTCTCTCTCTCTCTCTCTCTCTCTCTCTCTCTCTCTCTCTCTCTCTCTCTCTCTCTCTCTCTCTCTCTCTGGGTGTCTGTCTGTCTCCCCTCCCCTCTACCTCCCCCCTCCCCCTCCTCTCCACAGCCCTCCTCCCCTCCTCTCCACACCCCTGCTCTCCTCCCCCCGACTCTCCTCCTCCCGCCTCTCCTCCCCCCGCCTCTCCCCCCCCCCTCCTCTCCTCCCCCCTCCTCTCCTCACCCCCTTCTCTCTCTCTCTCTCTCTCTCTCTCTCTCTCTCTCTCTCTCTCTCTCTCTCTCTCTCTCTCTCTGTCCGTCCGTCCGTCCGTCCGTCCGTGTCTGTGTGTCTGTCTGTATGTCTGTCTGTCTGTCTGTCTGTCTGTTTGTCTGCCTGTCTGTCTGTCTGTCTGTCTGTCTGTGTGTCTGTCTGTCTGTCTGTCTGTCGGTCTGTCTGTCGGTCTGTCTGTCGGTCTGTCTGTATCTATCCCTTACACTCATGGAATCTGATTTCGATAGTCAAACATTCTGGAGACGATTCTGCAAAACCCAAAGAACGTAAAAAGAACATCTGGGTTTTTTCTCGAGTTGCGAGACGCGAGTCTGGCTCACGCGCAGCAGGAGGAAAACCTATGCAGAAGATGCTTTTTAGGTTCAGACGGTCGAGGCGACTATGCACTTTTGCACCACTCCTTGTGGGGCGCTAGGAAAACCTTTTGCTTCGGGCCAGCGTTGGCTGAAGTACGCAACTCCCTAAGGAGGCGTTCGCTAGTGCTCCAGAGCAAGGCTGATTTCTCGTGTCAGACTGTCATGTTATCAGACAAAGGTTGCAAACACCAGAGAGATTATTGACGGACAAGAAAGCGGAAAGGAAGGGTGAAAATTTACTTTCGCTGGGCGCAAAAGAAAGCGCAGCAGACGATTCCCAAGTTGCCTCTTGCATCCGTTGTCGCATTATAAACACACGAGCAGGAGAAAGCGAAATCTCTTAAATTCTCGAATAAACGCCATTTTTAAAATGTGCTTTACCTCCGAAAGAAATCCATTGTGTAATCACTTATTTATAGTATTATCTCTTTGAGTCTAAACTTTGCTCGACATTTTTAAGCATTCGGGTCACCGTATTTAAAGCATTACCTAGTGTCGCGTGCGGTCCTGTAGTATTTCCCTCTGCACTCTACGTTGCTCGCAAATTCCCAGCCGCTGCATGATTATGGCAAGGAGACGGTTTCTCATCTTTGAGTGACTTATGTATCGATCCCCATATCTTAGTGTCCGCTGTGTTGTCAGCCTGTAGATTGCCCTCGGTAACAGACCCTGGCAGTTGCAATCATCCTGCAATTCGTGACCGTCGCTTCCAAAGATTTCCTCGTAACGCGTCGGTTTTGCTGGTGGAAATGTGCTTTCAGACAAATCTCAAGAGTGGAGTGGACTTGATGGAAAAAGAATTCGTTTCTTAAAATCCGCAGTCAGCAGACAATTTTTGCTGCTGACCCTGACGTCCAGATGTACTCTTAAGAAGGCGAATTGCCCATTTGATAAAAACGATTGCGATATGAAAACTCATCCATGTGCACATGTTCGTTACCGCACAGTACATTCACGTGAAAATATTGCATATGTGGAAATGAATACATGCTCACGGTCTGATCAATCCACGTATACTTCTTCCACTTATTCAAACATCAAAGTTCGTAGAAGTACAGACTTAAGGATCGCTAAGGATACGAGACTTCAAGCATGGACACATTTACTCCCTCCATTAATGGTTGGCTAATGCATCGACATAGCACGCGTTGCCAAGGATTGGGAACCACTGTGTCAGGACTACAGATAACTCCCTCAACTGCGAGACACTGGGTGGCCATGACAGACGCCCCATGTCTGCCCAGACACTGCCACGTCATCCGCTCTGTCGCCTTCGCTGGAGCTGCTCCTCGAAGCGACGGGGAGATGTCTGGATAGTCGGGCTGCAAAGGTTACGGGGTGCCGCCTGAGATGGTCCTGTTCTCCTGCCTGGGCCCTCGTAACTAGGGATGCTCGGCTCGTTAAAGCGCGGGGATTTTGGCGCCTTTCTTTTTAGGAACGGGGAATTGGGTGAAGGGGACGTAGGACGAAAGATGGAGGGGCGATAATAGGATAGACTTGATGTTAGGGTTCAGGCAAGGCAGTTATCTCGGGAGATGCATCCATGGTGGTGTGCATGCTGGCATGAAGAAGAAAAAGGAGGAGGAGGAAGAAAAAGGAGGAGGAGGAGGATGAAAAAGGAGGAGGAAGAGAAGGACGACGACGACACTCTTTGTTCGAGAATCAGTTTCGTAGCCTTTTAGCATTTAATTTTGCATGGGTGTCAAATTCAGTGCGTTCAAGCTCCCTGTGGGTTTTGGGTCAGAATAGACCCACTTCGTCTCTCTACGCGATTTGTAAGTGGCGAATAAATAGAGACATCGTGACTTGATTAGCACCTACTCTAAACCTTCTAGTGATGTTCGTGCTTATTGACTTTACATAGCCTACAAAGGCTGATAGGCCATAAAACTCCATCCATCCATCCAATGCGTTCAACAACGTGTTACCGAAATGCTTGCGATGATATGAGGAAAATAATGCTCAAGGAAACTGTTAAAGAGACTATTACAATATAATTTAAACTTCCTTAATTTATAGGGTATACCTTTTTTAAAAGTTCTCTTGTGTATTACATTAAATAACTGCATCTCTACGGCTGTCAAATGGAGCGCATTCCTGGACAAACTTCCCGCGACCCCAGGCAAAAAGGACGGGCGCGGGAATGAGCAGCCAAAGCCTGTGGCTGTCGTTGTTGTCACTGTGGACACAAGCGAGCCTGGAGTAAGCCCTTTAGGCGTGTTCCCGTCACTGCGGGAGGGAGACCTTCCTGGCAGTCTGGAAGAATCGCGGCAAGACCTCTCAAGGTGGTGGGGATGCGGAGCTCCATTGGATTACAGAGGGCCAAGGCGCAAAAAGGGCAGGTGCGTGGCGCGGACAACCCTCACTGAATCAATAGAGTGCTCCTCTTTGGAACGGCCGTGGGAAAGGGCGCATTGAAAATGCTCAGCGGGTCTCCGCAGTATCCTTCCGTCTGATTGGGGACTAGTGCAGGATTAAAATCAATGTCGGAGCCGCGAATCGCGCTCCAAATTGTGGCCATCAACCTAATCGCCCTCTCCGCTGCTGCGAGAGTGTGCCCTTTTGCCACCCCTCCTCTCCACTACTCAGTTGTTTTTCCCTTTTGCAGCCTGAGGGGGAAAACGTAAAAAGAGAACAGGAGGGTGTTGGGGGATGGGTGGGGAGGTTGTGGAAATGAGGGGGAAAGGAAGTGTTATGAGAACAGGAGCGTTGGGGGATGGAGTGAGAAGAGAGAGACACGTTGCCATTCCATCAATATTCCTCTTCCTTTCTGCGTCTTCGACCTGCACAACTAGCCATTCCTTTGGACCTTCATAGATTACTAACCGCGTGGCCGCGCTGGGATGAGTAGGATTGGTGTTTGCCGCGATGGAATTCTGGATTTGCCGTTGTTAGCTTGACGTAGGAGATTGTCATTTGAGACCTAACTGCCCTGGCGCACGTGACTTTTTTTGCGTGTTTTCGAGCTTAAACGTTCGGCTAAGGCAAAAAAATCCTTCTTCCATGTCATTGGTTATCCCCCTGTCAAGACTTTTTTTGACCCCTTTTTTGACCCCTTTTTTGACCCCTTTTTTGACTCACATGCGAAGCAAAAGTGAGTCTATGTACTGAGCCGTGTCGTCCGGGCGTCCGTCCGTCCGTCCGTCCGTCCGTCCGTCCGGGCGTAAAAAACTTAAACGTTGGATTTTTCTCGGAGACTATTAAGTCTATCAACACCAAATGTGGCATGATGGTGTATGATGACAAGGCCTCAAAAAACATACATAGTGACTTGACCTTGCTTCAAGGTCAAGGTCACAGGAGCCATAAATAGGGTCTCAAAAAACAGTCATTTTTCACATTTTCCCAATTTTCTCCCACGTTATTGAGAATGGCGACCTTAGCTACAAGTGGTATATAGGTCAAAGCAAGCCCTATCTTTTGATACCAGTTTGGTTGACCTTGCTTCAAGGTCAAGGTCACAGGAGCTCTTCAAAGTTGGATTGTATACATATTTTGAAGTGACCTTGACCCTGAACTATGGAAGATAACTGTTTCAAACTTAATAATTATGTGGGGCACATGTTATACTTTCATCATGAGACACATTTGTTCACATATCATCAAGGTCAAGGGCACTTTGACCCTTATGAAATGTGACCAAAATGGGGTAGTGAACCACTAAAAGTGACTATATCTCATGGTAGAAAGTGCCAATAAGCACCATTGTGCTTCCTATGTCTTGAATTAACAGCTTTGTGTTGCATGACCTTGGATGACCTTGACCTTGGGTCAAGGTCACATGTATTTTGGTAGGAAAAATGTGTAAAGCATTTCTTAGTGTATGATGTCATTGGTAGGTTTAGTTGTTTGACCTTGACCTTAAAGGTCACCTGAAGGTCAAGGTCATATAAAGGTCAAGGTCAAGCATGTGAGTCGTATGGGCTTTGCCCTTCTTGTTCCTTCAAGTCCTTGTTTGCTATAAAGAATGAGAGAAACGAGTTCCTCTTATTACAAGGGCCTCTGAAAGAATTAGAAGGATAAGGCATGGTGTGTTTTTTTCTCAGTAGGTTTTTGTGTTCTTTTTTTTTTAAACCTAGAAATGTATAACATTAATTCAGGAGTTTTTCCAAACTATGGTAAATGTGATGTCTGTTCTCTTTTTATTTTCGCCTTTCCTTCCTTCCTTCCTTCTTAAATCCCTTTGTTGAATCTCTTTCGATGATGCAAGTGTTTATCACAGTTGGAGAGATGTTCTTAGATACACGGCGTGCGAATAGTGAGCGTGGCGAACTGTATTGAAGCGAAATGACAGAAAGAGCTCCGACA
>JAWQFJ010031662.1:0-37500 GCA_034096865.1 Theodoxus fluviatilis | reverse complement strand
GGAATGTTCTTGACAGGTTCACCCACCTCATGAGCTCTTCCAATCAATACCACTGCTGCGTGGTATTAAGTTGTAATCGTGATGGATGAGCTCTATACTCCATTGACCCTCGAAGCCTGGATGTAGTAGTCATGACGCATTGTCCTGTGTGGCTGGTATGAGCTGTCAGATGTGATTTATTAGGATTACGGCCCACTGGTCATCAGCCTCATGAACGTGTTTTTATTGGGACTGCACCGTATTTGTAAATTAGAATCACCATACTTGAACGGTCAGTGCGGTCCAGCAGAGGTAATAATGATGTATGACGAAGAAACGCAGCCTGGTGGGTGTGATGAAGGAGCCAGGCAAGCCTGTAAACCTGTTGTTTGAGCAGTGTGCTTCATTGGTCGAACATCATTAAAGTGAGTGGTGAACATGACATAGGGAGGCTCAGTTTCCTGGCTAATACAGCCCATGGATGTGATATGTCTCATTGAAGAGACAACGTGTTACTTATGGAGGCCATGGATGATATGTTTGGCGATGTCAAAATAAACAAGTAACAAGAGGACAAGTTACTTGTTTAGGCCATAGATGTGATAGTTGTGAGGATGTCATTTTTCATTGAATAGAGGACCTGTTACTTGTTCAGGCCATGGATGTGAAATTAATGGAGAGTCATTTTTCATTAAAAAGAGGACCTGTTACTTGTTCAGGCCATGGATGTGAAATTAATGGGGAGTCATTTTTCATTGAGAGGACGACTTGTTACACACACTGACAACACACCATACAACCCTGCAGACCAATAGCCCCGGAGCATGATATCTCAGTTACAGTGGCAGAAAAGAAAGCTCAGTCCAATTATGTAGAGGGATTATGGGAATACGTATCTCTCTGCCAGTAGCATCATTCTCTGATAAAGCATTGGGAGCATACAATTTCAAACTTATACAGTCTAAAAGGCCTTTTGTTTTTTTCTGCAGGCGAATGTGTTGGTGAATCATCTTTTTAAGTAGTGTTATGTTGCAGATTTCCTTGGAAAAGGTTCCAGAAGAAGGTTGTATTGCTCCTGCTGCTGACATTCTGATACAGATTGATCAGTCATGTAGTTACACGTATGTGTGTTGTATAAAGAAATTCTCTCTCTCTCTCTCTCTCTCTCTCTCTCTCTCTCTCTCTCTCTCTCTCTCTCTCTCTCTCTCTCTCTCCCCCTCTCTCTCTCTCTCTCTCTCTCTCTCTCTCTCCCTCCCTCTCTCTCTCTCTCTCTCTCTCTCTCTCTCTCTCTCTCTCTCTCCTCACCTCCCTCCCTCTCCCTCTCTCTCTTTCTCTCTCTCTTCTCTCTCTCCTCTCTCTCTCCTCTCTCTCTCTCTCTCTCTCTCTCTCTCTCTCTCTCTCTCTCTCTCTGTCTCTCCCGTTTTCAGGATTATAACTGCATATTTTACGTATGTGCATAAACAAAAACTATATTTGTTTTTCTTGCAGATCCTGTCCATCTTCGCCTTTGCAACCACAACTAGTTTCAATTCCCGTGTCACCTACATGGTGAAGTGTAACAACACCGCCAGTACCGTCCTCAACAGGTCCTTCTCCTTTGCATACCCATTCGAGTGAGTTCGGATTCATAGGGAAATGAAGTTGCTCTATTTTCTTCATTGTATAGTTTGTTTGATGACATACGTGCAGTGGTTGAGAGAGAGAGAGAGAGAGAGAGATTTGTTTGCTCCTTTAACTCAGTTTGAAAGTTGATATGGCTTTTTGGTTGGGGGGGGTTGTTGGAAAGATGGTTCTGCCACAAAAAGGAGGATCTTGATTTCCCTGATATTAGTTAAACCCTCCTTGATCTTTAGAGGCTTTTTGTTTGTGAATTTGACTGCTTCACAGCATATAAAAGTGCAGGGTAGAATAAATTCCCTGTGATATATGCAAACGGAGTATCTACATGTTTACTGTGTTCATGATTGCTTCCCCTCCTACACTACTGTCTTTGGTTTCTTTGGCAGTCTGGAGAGCATCGCTTTGAACACGAAACCATGTGAGGGCACTCCTGATGTAACACATCTGGGTCAGGGAGCTGTGGCCTCGTCTCAGTTCTATGTCTTCGTTGGCGTCATTGTCTTCCTCTACTGCATTGCTGGCCTGGTCATCTACATCTTCTTTGATGACCTCTACCGAAAGAACACCCGCATCGTCGTTGCTGTAAGTAGAGTGGTCCCTCGTTGGCATGGGATAGAGTGAGCCACTTAGTTGTATACGCTCGTTGCGATTGTGGAATGTGATGTGTGTTTCGAGTTTGGTATTACAAAGCTGCCAGTTTTTCATTACCTTTTAAAAGGAAGTCCATGAAATGCTGTAATGTGAGGAGGTACGTTTCACTTTTATTTCAATAAGCATATTGCTAATTGTGACTAAATGTAGAAACTATTAATATTATCTGTGTTGTGGATATTATCATAATATTGAAAGTGTGTGCTTTAGATGTTTGTAAAAGTGAAAGGCACTTTTATCTGTGACTAAAGTCCTTGCTGAGGAACTGTCTAGGCAGTTCAGTAGCCCTGAGTATTTCAGAATGCTGATTGCAATTTTTTTTAATATGCTGTATGAAAAACACACATGAGTGTGCGCACACATGCTCACAAGCAAGCACGCACACACGCACACACACATACACACACACACACACACACACACACACACACACACACGTGTGCTCACTTAAAGGGAAAATACCTGTTAACCGTCCTTGCAACAGTGAATTCCTCTGTTAACCACATACATATCCCTGCCTTTTACTGGTTATTTGTGGGTATTGTAACGTCTAGAGCTATCAGGACTCCATCATCTGATTATGACATTTCTGACTAAATTCAATCATTTTATGATGACCATACTTGCAAAACTGATAATTCTCAGATGACATTGCTCGCAAGATTTCATCATTTCATGATGACATTTTTTAGAGGACTCTCTTGTTTCATGGTGACATTTCTTACTAGAGAGCACTTTGAGAGCACAAACCACTGCCGAGAAAACCGAACTTTCTCTTCCATAGTCTGTATAATGCAAGTAACCATATCAGATGACATTCGCAAACCTGCTCGCTGGTATCTCACACTGCGGTCATGATCTCAAGCGAGGCTAGGGGAGGTTAAAAATATACATCAGCTATGGCGCTGCGAGGAGCTCTGGTATAGGCAGTGAAATATATCTTTATGGTTTTAATTATAAAACGAGATTACAGATAACCTCCAAAATTCCGTGGATTGCTCCTTTGGTGAAAGCCTGACCTTGCACCAAATTTAATTAGAATCCGTTTAGAGTTTTGGAATTATTTTGCCAAGTAACGAGCATTCTAACAAGCTAACCGAGGTGAAAACAGAACGTCCTCGGCAGAGGTAACAACACTCAATCCCCTCAGGACGACATTGCAAGAATTTGTCATCTCAGGGTGATATTCCTTGCAGGACAATTTTCTGTAAGCGACATTGTTTGCAGGGCAAAATTTCATGAAAATTATCGTGCTTGGGGGAATTAATCACCTGGTGATGGTGCTTGCAGGATTTCATCGTCTCCCTGGTGCTGACAGCACTGTGGCTGATCGCGTCCTCTGCCTGGGCTCAGGGCGTGAGTGACGTCAAGTTCTACACCAACCCCACGGACAGCGGCATCTTCCATCGCATTGACGACTGTAAAGCTTCGCCTGGCGCCTGCTCAGTCTCCTTCTATGGCAACTTTGCTGGCCTCAACATCTCCTTAGTGAGTAGCAGGGGACGTCGTCCTTGCTGTCATTGTCTCCAACCGCCTACTCTCACCCCCGCTGCCCCCACTACTGTACCCCTCCCTCTTGCCCTCAACACAAAAGAAATCGGCTGCCTGTTTTTGGTCCACCCAGCTGAGTGTGTGCTAATACTAACTTCTATTCCAGTCGGCCTCTACTGTCCTTCTGCAGTCTGTTTTCCTGCTCCTCTACCCTTTTCGCTCACACTTACATGCGCTTGAACTTGTGTAGGAACACACACATTGTCTGTCCCTTGTTCTACCCTATCGTTTCGATCTCACTCTTACCAATGTTTCCATAGGTTGCTGTTTTAAATGTATTTCCTCCATGTTCTACTCTGTATGCCGTTGCCCTTGTTAAATGTATCTGACTGAAGATATATATTTGTGTTTGTATCTTGTGGGAAATGTGACGATAGAAAATCCGTTGATTTACGCAGAGATGGAGTTATGGATGCTGTCATAAACTTGCCAACACCACGAATGAATGCATTAATTTGGATCCAGCTGCCTTTAACCCAGCCTTATGAGAAAATGCCTACAGGACACAAAAATGGCTTGCGTTTCATGGTCATTTTTCAAGTTGTTTTATAATGAATGAAGTCATTTTGGCTATGACAATAAAGATGTATCTTCTTCTGTCAGATTGTGTGCTTGTTTTTTTCCATAAAAAATAATAATCATGGCGTCTGTACGTACCGTGGCCTAAAAGCTGTGTCGTATTGTGCCATTTTCCTGTTGCGGGAGCGTTGTCTCCCTCTAAGAAAATGCGGATTGCCCCTCTTGTTACAATACATTCCTCACAACTATAGTTGGCATTAACAAGGCAAGCCTATACATTTCGTTAATTTCAGAGTGTCAGGGCTTGAGAGAGGAATCAATGACGTGGAATAACTCGCGATCTACTCATCTGATCATAATTGTCAAAGATTGCGTAATTTTTTTTTTCGAGCTGAATCCAATGATATACAAAACTCAGAGATCGCTCACAAATCGCCGATGCGTAAACCGATCAAAAGCGAACACTCATCTCCAAATTCGCACGCAATCACGTTTGAGCTTGGCGGCAACGTCTTGTTCGGCGAGCGCGGTGTCACTCGTCCTTCAAACAAGGAACAAACTGGGTAAGTGCCTTGCAGTATTTCCTCAAGCAATGTTGTAAGATTCTGATAATTGAATTATTGTTGGGTTGTTTGAATAAGAAGTAAGAATGTTGCGCATTTTCTGAGGCCATGTTCCCGCCATCCTATTGTTCAAACCATCATCCTATTGTTCAAACAATCATCCTATTGTTCCAACCGTCCGCCTGTTGTTCGAACCATCAGACTATTGTTCAAACCGTCGAGTTATATGTATCTGAAAGTACATCCTTTCCACTGTGCATGTAGACGGTTGGCAATGACACTGCATTACTGCTCTCTCTCTCTCTCTCTCTCTCTCTCTCTCTCTCTCTCTCTCTCTCTGTCTGTCTCTCTATCTCTCTATCTCTGTATCTCTCTATCTCTGTATCTCTCTATCTCTGTATCTCTCTCTCTCTCTGTCTCTCTCTCTCTGTCTCTCTCTCTGTATCTCTTTCTCTCTCTGTCTGTCTCTGTCTCTGTCTCTGTCTCTGTCTCTGTCTCTCTCTCTCTCTCTCTCTCTCTCTCTCTCTCTCTCTCTCTCTCTCTCTCTCTCTCTCTCTCTCACCCTCTCCGCGCGCATGCGCGTATGTATGTATGTACATGCATCCCACAGTGTCAGGGCAGTTCCTCTTCCTGTCACCGCGGGCCTCTTCCCCACCCCACCCCCCACCCCCACCCCCCCACCCCCACCCCTTTCTTTTCTCGCACCCCCACCACCCACCCACCCTTACTCCGTTAAACGTCACTGAACCTTTGTATAACTTTTACGGGCACAGAATAATCCCAGAATTGTTGAATGTTTCCTAATTCTTCAACCTTAGACTCGGACCTGTACATTGCTATGAAACACACTTGCACACAAACAAGTGTGGACATGCCTGCAAACATATATAATTTAATGACAACTTTCTTTCTGCACGCAAACAGTTGCACACATACATGCGCGCATGCACACACACCCAGAGAGAGAGAGAGAGAGAGAGAGAGAGAGAGAGAGAGAGAGAGAGAGAGAGAGAGAGAGTGTGTTTCTTTTTAATATTCCTCTAATGAGTCTCTTAGCTTTCATTATACCTGAACTTGCCACACTCTTCATTACCATGTAAGATGCTTGCTTTTGTTTGGGGTGATTTACAGTGCTTGCTTTGTTTGCAGAGGAAAGCATCTATGGACTTTAGGATGATCAGCTGCTGAAATCAGATGCTGATGATGTGCCCAGCTTCACTTTCACAAAAACTAGTGAAATAATTGCAGTAGTTGCCATATTGGCAGTGTCACAGAGATCATTTCTAAAGACTGTGCAGAAGTCAACTTTATGAAAAGTGTGTGGTCATCAAGAACACTTATGTGTGGCCAACCGTCCCAGATTTGATCTGTTGAAGGTACGCCTAGTTTTTTAACTCCAGCTTTGAAGTTTCCACCACGAATGGGAAGATCTGTTTTGTGGCAGACCAGGAACAGCTACTGAAAAAGCACAAGACCTGGAAGTTTAGTCTTAGCTATGGGCTGTTGAAACATGAATCAAAATATACTGTACATTTCCGGGAGTAGTCAGCTTTACGTGACTGCAGCACATATTCATGTTTATTGTTGATAACTTGATATCATCTTGCTGTTTCAATCATAACGCAAGTAATAATGTGTATTAATAGCAACATATTTATGGTGTTTCAATATTGCTGTTGAAACAATCCCTCCTGTAGCTAGTGAGATAGGGAATGTTAGTGTCTGTCTTGGTAACAACATTCCTTTCATAGGTTTCATCAAAATCATTTAAAAACCCTTCAATCAACCATCTTCCACAAAATCTGCAAAATGTATCTATTGCTTTGAATGTCTGAATAGTGCCTGCAATATATCATGACATTCTTTCAAGAAGTTTCTGAGATATGAAGGTTTCGTTACTGTTACCCTTCATTTGAAACTTTTTTCCGCCTGCAGAATCGATGTTTTTTAATATTGATGCAGTGTAACATAAAAGTTATTATATTGTGGCTATTAGAAAAACTAGGCAGTAGAGTATATCATATAATGAGCAAGGAAGATCATTTTGAAGCCTGCTTCACACTTTTCTGCAGCACAGGAACTTTTTATATACAATGAACACTTTCGTGCAGTTTTGAGACCATCGAATTGATCTTTTAGTCATTTTTACCAAACCATTACAGTTTCTGCATGTCATGAATCCCTTTCACGTATGGATTTGATTTGAAGCATCAGTTATTGATAAAATGTTTCTCGACTGGAATATTTTATGGGATCTTGAAAATGGAGAAAAATGGACAAGCTATGCTTGCTGCAGTTCTGAATCTTTAGTGAGCCCAATCTCAGGAACTAATTAGGATGGGCACGTATTTGTCCTTTTGTTTTGCTTGTATTTCTGTGCAGTTTAAAAAAAAAAAAATTAAGTTCATCGTTTACAAATGTGGCTGCCAGAACCTACATTAATGAATAAGGCTGTGCAGCCTGTCTAAGTGTACAGGCCATGTGACATCATTAAATATTCGCTAGTTCTGGTTGAATTAAGAGCGAGTTAAGTTTCACTTTCCCTAGTTATTTGCCTTTATACGAATCTCAGAGGGGGAGGTCATGGGTCTGTTCTCATCTGCAACACGCAGATTGTTTCATAATATCATGGCCATCAATACTGCACTTGATATTCGCTCCTTGTCAATACTAGACTTGTGTTGGTATGGGTATTTGTATTTATGATCTAAAAGGATGATATTTTCCACTGTTTGGTTGAAGACTGCAGCAGGAATCCTGCCCCCCAAGGTGTGGAGGTACAGTTACTGGGACAGTCAGTGATAGATTGCCAACAGGAGTGCATAGAACTGTAATGGGTCTCCCCTGGCTCATTGAGACTCATTGATTAAGTAGGTGCCCCTTGGGAGTACCTTTCTTCCCTGCCTCCTCCATTCCCTCCTGGGAGAGTCCAGAAGCAAATTAGATTCATGCTTCCCTGGATTTAATGCATTCTTCTGGGAGCCTTGAGCAGCTGAGTCTTGCCACAAGTTCTTTTAAGTATTTCCAATGTGCTGCTCGCTCACTTCTCAGTGCAGGAGTCCAGTTTCTGATCAATGCCATTTTTTTTCTTCTCAGTTTTGTGTAAGGATATTGAGAGGTTGTTATGTCGGACCTTTGTTCACGATCTTAGCTTTGGTGTGTGTGTGTGTGTGTGTGTGTTGTGTGTGTGTGTGTGTTTTGTGTGTGTGTGTGTGTGTGTGTATTTGTGTGTGTGTGTGTGTTCTTTGTTTTGGTTTGGTTTGGTTGTCATAGGGTGATTACGTATGTGCTGCAAGAGCATTTGATATTGGTGTTTCTCCCTAAGTGTACGTGATTTCCTTCCCTCTTTCCACCCCCCCCCCCCCCCCCCCCCCCCCCGCCCCCACCCCCACCCCCACCCCGCTTTTTCTCTCTCATGTTAACATGTTAACATAAATTTCAAATAACAGTTTATTCAGTGTCACACATTAATGCAGGAACAATTTCATACTAGCCAGTTGTAGAAATCCAAATGAAGGACCAAGGCTAAGTGGCGGATTGCTAAGGATATTGACAAACTGTGTACGTCAATTTTCGTGAAGTGGAGTCAGTGTCCCTTGAATTGAATGGAGGCTTTGAAGCCATAACGTCATGACACGGGTCCTCGAAACACCCTGGAGGAGCTGTACAAAGAGCTCAGAGTAGAGATGTAGTAAGGTCATCAGGTCAGCTGAGAGCCAGTCTCCACACAGGTTCCTTGGGAAAGGTCTTGGGTCAGTACCTCCTTGGCCCAATTGATCAGGTCTCCAGCCGACCTAGACCCTTGCCCAATGGTGGAGGAGCTGTTCCATCACTGCAGCCCTCTTATCTGATTGGGTGGCCCATGATGAAATAATGGCTCCCCTTCCTTGATTGTTGGGGAGGTTTTACCCTGATGCCTCTGTCAGATGCTGCAAAGCTTGTCTGAGAGAGAAGCTCTGCCAGATTGGCGGGGACCTGTCATGTTTATGCTGGGTGTGAGGCTGGTCTTAGACTGTCTGAGCGAGTTCTCGATTTTTGCGGCTATCCTCCACATTCCATTTCCAGCGTGGCTACAAAGGCCCTGACTCTTTCACAAGCTTACGATGCTTCACGGCTATTGATTGATCTGATGCAATACTCAACCCAGTTCCTGATCCCTAAATTAGATAAGCATAGGGGAAAAAGAAAACTATCATTTTGTCAGCAGGACTTTGTTAGGGTTTCCCCTCGGAAGACCGTGGGATTTAGGGTCATTTCTCACCAGGGAATGGATGATAGGGTCTCTGGCCTGGCTGCAGATGGAAGCTGCCACATCATTACTGGGTGTGACTGGGTCGGACAACAACCATTAGGGATGGAGCACCAGGGCTCAAAGGACCAGGCCTGCATCATGTGTCAGTCTGCTGTTTGTCACTGTCTGTATATATAGTGCGTGAGTGAGCGAGTGTGCCTGTGAATGAGATTCTCTCTCTCTCTCTCTCTCTCTCTCTCTCTCTCTCTCTCTCTCTCTCTCTCTCTCTCTCTCTCCTCTCTGTCCTCCCTCTCCCTCTCTCTGGTGATCTCTCTCTCTCACCTTACGTCTTCTCTGGTTGCATCCAGCAATTCCTGTCGTAATATAAACAACTTATACAGGTGCTCACATCTTATGTGTAGTCTGCTAACCAGCGTGTATCCCTGCGTGCTGAATCATACTAAGCTCCTGTTCTACACACTCTCGCGATGTAAAAATCCAGCACATACCACTTTACTGCCGTAGTGCATCCACCTAAATAGACACTCTACTATACTACCTCAAGATCACATATACCAATTTTATTTCCTAAATATCATACTCCTCGTTCTCCAGCACGTCCTCGTCCTCGTGTAACGTGATAAGTCTCCTAAAACTGTGTTCCACTGAACATCTTTGCCACTGCTCATACGCACGCTATCCTTCTGATCTCGGACAGAATGTTTGAGACACATGAACTTGTGATTTGGAGTTGTGTTAGGTCGATCAAAAGTAATGTGTGACAAAGAAGTTATTACAACAAAGGGCGACACAGAAAATCAATGTGAGTGTAGAAATAGACAGATAGAGAGGAAGAACGTGTATGTACACACAGACCACCCGTGGCAAGATTGCACAAAAGCACAGAGAAGTGTGCAATTATGAGGTCGTGGGAGGAAGAGTGCACGTGTACTCTTGAATATTAGGGCGAGGTATAAAACAAGACGGCAGAAACCATGAGTTCGCAACAGGGTACGATTAGCATCTACAGGTATATGTGTTACACGATTTGTTAACAAGTTTGACAGTATGACATAGGGAGACAGTGAAGAATCACAAAGTCAAGGATGTGAAGTCATCAGAGAGTCGTTGGCATGGGGTATAATAAGGCACTAAAAGTGTCACAGGCGAATGTGTGTGAGGGTAGAGGAGAATACAAAGTATCATACGTGTACAGTGCAAAGAGTATACGGAGGGTTCGCACAAGTCAGGGTATGAAGAGGTGTCGGCACAAGGAAAAGAGGAGAAAGGGTTAGGAACGAAATCTCTAAAAAGACAGGGACACGTGCCGACATACAGGAATCATCACTACGAAAAATACGACTACAGTACAGAGCTATAGAAAACATCACTACTCCAGCTTGGGGTACATAAGTGTTCTGCGTACCCAAGGAAGACTACAATAACCAATTGAAGGCATATAACATAACAATACACATACCAAAAGTCATAGCAAAGAATGATCGGTGATAACATAGTACAATACATCATTCTGGACTCGAACAGTGACAGTCAGACACTCAAAAATGCAACAACCACTCATACGATACACCAACAGGACAAGACAGTCAGACTCACTGAGACGACATATACACACACAGGCGTGAGATAGAAGCGACGTGGGAACAAAAAGAAAACACAGACATACACAGCACATGGTCAAATGACAAAAGACAGTGGCACATAATACAACAGTAGAAGACAACAATATAAATCAGGAGGGGCAGCGTGCTGATGAATACAACAAAGGAAGTCTCGTACAGAATAGAGAAACGTGCGGCACGCGGGAAGGAAGTAGAAGATAAAGGTAAGAAAGGAGAAGGGTAGAAAAGGAAATGAACAGGACAGAAAGGAAGTAACATAGAATAGTCATGTGGCACATGACAAAAAAGGTAAGAGAAAAGGTAAGTAATATGGTGAGGAAGTGATAAAAACAGATAGGAGGAAAGGGAAGAAGTCAAGTGAAATGAAGTACTGTGAAAAATAACAAGTGTACAGATCAGCAACGCGAAAGTGACAAGATAGCGGGAGGTAAGAGACGAAGACCAGGTGAGTGGTGAAATGGTGCGGGAGTAAGGTGCACTTTAAGAACTACAAGTGGTCAAAAGGACACACTGTGTGGTGCTGGTTCACATATCTCGAGTTCTGTTACAGGAAATGTAATATACTAAACAGATCAGTGTAGTGGTGTAGTAATTAGAATGGCACGATAGATTATTCAATGGGAATCAAAAGGTACTACATATCACACACGTTATGCACTTATTTATTGTCGCGGTGCAGAAGATCAAAAGTTGAGATAAAAAGCATGTCCACGTTACACATGATGTATTATCATCTATAAGGGATCTAGGTGACTAGAAGAAAAAAAGATCAACAGCTAATCATCACGATGTATGTGAAACGCCAAAAACGCGAAACACTACAAGCACTCAAAACACAAAAAACAAACACTCGCGTGAAGAGAGGTAGGGCACGGGAGGAAGAGGTTGGATCAATGGAGATCATGATGGCGGCATCGAGAACCTCGTGTGCTTAACAAAAACAACTCAAGTGTCGAGTTCAGAATTGTGTGACTTGTCTTGTGACGTAGTTGTGTACGACAGGGAATACAAGTGTAATGAATGTACTATCAAAAATACTAATACCTTATGCTTCATAAAAAGTATACACATCACGATAGTACTCATGAGTTTCTAACCGTGCTATCACGCAGGGGGCTTTGTGATGAAGATAAGAACAAGTGAGACAGCGAACAGTAACATTAACAAGACGTGTGAAAAGATAGTCAGTCATAGGCATATAGCACTTACATAAGCTCAATATATCAATGAGGTCTGGAGGGGGGCAGCACACAAGACTGGGAGATGTTCAGAGGTGACACAATGACGACGCCATGTGCATAATAACTACACACACAGGAGTGAGTCGTTCGAATCTGTCCTCAGGAAGATAAAAGGGAGCACGAAACTGTGAGCGCGGGAAGAGAAGCACAAATCAGCTGTCGAAACGTCAAGGCCTAAGGAAGTAAAGCCAACAACAGCAATAGGCATCATAACATAAAAAGAGACACAACGTATTAGACGTCGTGAAGTGGTGAAATTTACTGTATACTACTCCGGGAAAGTACCAAACACGCGTGCAGGGGACACATGCGCACGATTGGTCAAAGTGTCAGGATGGAGGCAATCTCGACTCCAGGTATGCTCTAGCAGGGTGGATACACGGACGCCTAGCACTGTGTAATCAGGCCATTCGCAGTACAAGGCGGCAGCAGGGTTCCTACTAGGGAACTAGTGCTGTTACTAACAACGAACAGGCGGATACAGTCTGCTGGTCTGGCAGGGTGAACGGGTGTCAGGAGTGCAGGGTACATTGGGGGGGTGTGTTGAAGGAGCTGTGGTTGTGCACTAAAAGCAATGGGGGAGGGGAAGGGGTGTCGACTTGAAGGGAGGGCATGATTTGTGGGAGTGCTCAAACAGACGCTGTGAGAGCCTGCATCGGATAGCGTCAGGTTAGGCGAGTCTGAGCAATAGAAATATTATCTAGTAGAAAGGTGAACACGAACAGACATGGGAAGACTAGGGGAAAGGAAGCGAGAACGAGGAAAGAAAGGGGTGCAGCATAAAAGAGAATAAAAGAGAAAGACGTAAGGGAGAAGGGGAAGATAGCAGTGGGACAACGACGGACTGATCAAAAAAACACGAGAGTACAGTAAGATCAAATAAGTGACAAGCAGAAAATGAAACTGTAGGGACAAGACATACATACAGGGACGGATCACAGTAAACAGGGAGTACAGGACACTACACACAAGAAGAGGGATCAGTCAGGAGGAAGGAACAGATAAAAGAAGTCATGTCAAAAGAAAAGATGTAAGGCATGACACAGGTAGTAATGGGGCACTGATAGAGACTCCTAACATAAACATTTGAACAGGCACAACACAAGGGGTGATGTCAGTAAGATAGACTGAAGTGGAGGGCGCAAAGTGGAATGCACCACACAGACAAGGTGAATAGGCAGGGGTGAGGACAAGAAGTGTGATGGGGAGGGGGAAGGAAACTGTGAGACAAAGACGACGTAGGTGTGACAGGTGGGTATTGGGTATGAAAAGCAAAGTGTACCATAGCGATGAATAACTGACTAAGCATGAGACGTGTAGGATACAGAAAACTCGTAGAGGCAAGGAAAGAAGAACATAAGAGGAACAAGGATAAGAAAAGGTTGGTGGGTGGGACGCCACGAACTCTAGGTAAATATATACAACAGGGGGGTGCAGACGGTGGAAGAAAGAAGTAGAAAACACGTGTTGAAGGAGGAGTGACAGAGGAATAGATACTACAAACTCGGGGGGGAAAAGAAAAGAGGGGGGGGAAAGATAGTGACAAAAGGACAGGATAATAGATAACACAGGGAAAAAGAGTGATAGAAGAAAAGGAGCAGAACACACGCCCATCGGGGAGGTCTGGAGTGGGGGTGTAAGGGCAGTGTGGGGATCATAGGAGGGAAGAAGAAAGAAGGGACAGGATGGAGGTGTGTGCAGAGCGAAAGGATACGTAGGTACGTTGGTGAAATGACAACGGGTGGGGCGGGTGGAGAATAGTGGGGACAGTGGGGGTGAAAGGGGAATAAAAATGATAAAGAAAAGTGGGGCATGACAGCGAGGGGGGGAGAGGAAGGCGAGGAGTAGGGGGAGAAGAAGTGGGGATGGAACAAAGGAGGATACATATCGGGAGGAAAAAAAACAAAGGGAGGATGCTGAGAGGAACTGGGTGTGGTGTGTGGTGCATGTGGGGGGGGGGGGATAGGGAAAAGAGGAGCATACGAATGAAAAGGGAAAAAAAAACAATATGGGTCGAGGTGGAGACATGTCGAAATAAGAAAAAAGCTACGAGGGAAAAAGGGAAAGGACCGAGTGGATCGAGCGAAAATGGACAAGGGTCAACGGTGATAGGAAATGGTACTAAAAAAACCACTAAACACAATAACAAAAGGGAACCACGTAGACACAAATAGGACACGGAAAGAGGAGTGTGGGGGGAGAAAAAGAACAGAGAAAAAAAAAACAAGACAAACGAATACTACATGTGTCACTCAGCTGCAGATCAAAAAGATGGGCAAATACAGGGGTACAAAAACACTAGAGAGTGGCACAAGGATACAGCGAACTACACGGAACGAGCACGAGTCGCTCCGACTCACAGACTTCAATGCATGAACAGCAGAAAAAGGGAAAAAAAGAAAAAAGGAGACGGGGATTGAAGGCAATGTGGAGCCTCTTCAACTCTAATCCAGCAAGTTTTTTCCCAGACTATTTGATTCTCAGATACAGTTCAGAAATATGGGGCCAAACAAGCAGAGTTAAAATAGAAAAGGCACACGCCTCAGCATGAAAGAAATGTATGGGAATGGACGTGAGAACTCCAAGCCATTTAGTATACAGAGCACTCGGAAGGTATCCTGTGATAATTAATACCACCATCAAAGCCAATAACGTATTGGCTCAGGTTGAACAAAATGCCACTTCATAGGCTACCTAGACAAGCTTATGAAATGCTTCAAAACTTTAATGTCCCTGAATGTAGAAATTGGACGTGCTTGATGAGAAATACTCTTTTATCAGTAAGGTTTTGGTTACATATGGTTGAATGGTGGAGTAGGAAATGAGAAGCACTTCCTGAATAATGCTAAGCAGCGGTTACAAGATTGCTTCAGACAAAGATGGGATGAAAGAAACAACAGCAGCCCTAGATTTGCATACATGTAGTATGCTTCTTTAAAAAAGATGTTCTGTCTAGAGAGATGCCTTAATTTTGTCACAATCAAAAAATTTAGGGATAGCCTTATGCAATTTAGATTTGAGATAAATGATCTGAAAATTAATCAATGGTATGTGCTCAGAGACAAAGAAGAACAATTATGTCCATTCTGCAATGAAACCAAAGATGAAGAACATTTCCTCCTATATTGTAAGCTATATGAGGACATACGACGTAAATATCATGCACAGTACTTAAATGACAATGTAAAAAGGAAATTTAGTATCCTAGTGAAAGGATGCAATGTAAATATATCAAGGAATGTTACTATGTACATTTACTATGCTTTTGAACTGAGAGAGAGGATAATGTGGAGTGTTAAGTAGTACAAATTCCGGTTCTGACTCGTCTGTAGATGTCATGTCCATCGTATGAGCTTTCATGTACTTCAGTTCACAACAAAATAACATACAATCAGCTCGAAAAGACCATGGTAGATATATGCACATGTATTTGGTATTTGTCAATGCTTGTTCTTCGTGTTTTATTATCCCCCCCCCCCCCCCCCCCTTTTTTTTTTTCACTGTGTACATGTGTGTGCTAAACTGCAAGCTTTTTATGGGTTGTCTGCCTGACAATAAACCAGTTCTGTTCCTCTGAAAACTGTCAGTTGTCTCGCTTTTCATGAAGTTTCTTGTCCTCTAAGGATGGAATTCGTCATTCTGTAAACATTTTCTGATTCAGTTTCTTTACTGACTGGATGACATATCCACAAGCTACCTTGCTTTTTCATTTTTACTTATTTGATTTTCAAGTCGTGTGAATGAAGATTTTAAGAGCTGACAGCAAATTGCACTTTTGCACCAAGTGTTCGCTCTGGGACATCTGCAAACTGAGCCATCCACTGTGCCATAGTTTCATCGATAATTCTCTTTACATGTTCCACATGGGGGGTTCGATAATGTCAGTACAGCTGAATATAGTCATTCTAAGTATAGTCTTTAATGAACTAATCTTGAAGTGGTAGGGCATTGACTTTGCTCTTGTAATAATAAAGTTGAGGATCTGTTCATGATGTCATGCTTAGCAAAAAAGAAAATGTCACCATTTTCTTGCCCGATTCGGCCATGTACATGGAGGGCATAGAGGAAATGAAATCCCCTGTGGTGGATGGGAATCTTTTGTGAGGGCCATAGAAGAGCAATATTTTGCAGGCAGATACATAATCTGACTTTTGGGCTGTGGGTGTTTTCAAGTTTTGCAGTGAAGTATGTGGTGGTTGGCAGCTGTGTTAGTCTGTGAAAGAGAAAACACTGAAATGATGTGTGTGTGGGATGATGAAACAGGCACTATGGCTTGTTATCAGTCTCTCAGTGTGATTGATATTGATAAGAAAGGGAGATATGTGCTTCAGTTGACTGATGAATCATTTTTGACTCACATGCGAAGCAAAAGTAAGTCTATGTACTGAGCCGTTTCGTCCGTCCGGGCGTCCGTCCGGGCATCCGTCTGTCCGTCCGTCCGGGCGTAAAAAACTTAAACGTTGGATTTTTCTCGGAGACTATTAAGTCTATCAACACCAAATGTGGCATGATGGTGTATGATGACAAGGCCTCAAAAAACATACATAGTGACTTGACCTTGCTTCAAGGTCAAGGTCACAGGAGCCATAAATAGGGTCTCAAAAACAGTCATTTTTCACATTTTCCCAATTTTCTCCCACGTTATTGAGAATGGCGACCTTAGCTACAAGTGGTATATAGGTCAAAGCAAGCCCTATCTATTGATACCAGTTTGGTTGACCTTGCTTCAAGGTCAAGGTCACAGGAGCTCTTCAAAGTTGGATTGTATACATATTTTGAAGTGACCTTGACCCTGAACTATGGAAGATAACTGTTTCAAACTTAATAATTATGTGGGGCACATGTTATACTTTCATCATGAGACACATTTGGTCACATATCATCAAGGTCAAGGTCACTTTGACCCTTATGAAATGTGACCAAAATGGGGTAGTGAACCACTAAAAGTGACTATATCTCATGGTAGAAAGTGCCAATAAGCACCATTGTGCTTCCTATGTCTTGAATTAACAGCTTTGTGTTGCATGACCTTGGATGACCTTGACCTTGGGTCAAGGTCACATGTATTTTGGTAGGAAAAATGTGTAAAGCATTTCTTTGTGTATGATGTCATTGGTAGGTTTAGTTGTTTGACCTTGACCTTGAAGGTCACCTGAAGGTCAAGGTCATATAAAGGTCAAGGTCAAGCATGTGAGTCGTATGGGCTTTGCCCTTCTTGTTTATTGTATGGAACCAAAACTGAATTAAAAAAATTCCAGTGGATATAGGGCAGTAGGGATCTGGTCTTCATCTGATATGTGTACATCTTTTCCTACATCTTCTCATAATCTAGTCATGCATTTGAAGATGTATGTAAGTGTTGATACCAACCTCGTAGGTTTTTTTTTTGTTGGCAACAGTTTTTGTTTTGGTAGTCTTCCCTCTCTAAGAATTTTTCCCTCCAGCTAATAGTATGTTGGTGTGTTTGTTTATTTGTTCCTCCAAGAGCACAGTGCTTTCATCTCAGTGTTGTAGAATTTCATGAGCTTTATTGCTTGGATCTTTGGTACACTGAACTTACTGTGCCACATTTTGATGATCTTTGTTTTCTTGAAGTTTATTTACTGAATTATATGAAGTATGTTTTATGCATCTTTTGGTTTGTGAATTCATGGCACTGACTTCCTTGTGTTTTTCAGATCTTCGGCTTCCTGAACTTTGGGGTGTGGGTGGGCAACCTGTGGTTCCTGTACAAGGAGACTCCCTGGTTCAAGGTGACCTCCAAGCCACCCACTGCCCCAGGTACACAGTCCGAGTTTGACCCTCAGAGAGTCTGAGGGTCTGATCAAGTTCACCTCAAGGTCCAATTGGGATCTCTATGAGAGAAAGCGGTGGATAGATGTGCAGTGGATAGATGTGTGGTGTTTCCAGTGAGAGCTTGTTCAGCTACAAGAGGCTTCCTGCTTCATTTGGCATGGCCCACTTGCCAGTGCATGTTTGCTTGCCTTGGAGAATGTTGCCCAGTCCTCTCCAGGGATGGTAGTGACCCATCAGGTCATCACTGTGGCTGGCGGCCTTGGATTGGTATCCAGCAAATGGATGAATTATTGCTCTCTGTCAGTGGCTGTCACTCTAACATGCACCTTGCTGAAAGCCTGTCCTAATCCACCTTGGCCATTAGGAAAGGCAGCTCAGTATGCAGTGCTTATGAGAACATGACCTAAAGTGCTACTTTGGTATTGAAAGAAAACCTCTCTTTGTTGCCCAGTCCAGTGCATGTCGTTAGACAGAAGAATTCTTTGGTGATATCCAACAACCATGGATATATTAACATTTGTTCTTGCGGATCAGGATTTCAGGATGGGAGTGGTTTGTTGAGAGAAAAAGTTATCTGTGAACATTTTCTGTGATGTGATCTGGAGTGATTATGGTGCATGACCTTTCTCCTGACCTCTGGAGCTACTCAGATTATAATGGAAGGTTTGGTAAGTCAGTGCATTGTGTGAACTTCTCCCAAGAACCACAGGGCAGTGGAGTGTGATGCAACAGATACATCATGCTCTGGTTTACCGTGAGCTCCTTATCTGCATGGATGAAGAAGTTCTTGGGTACCAGTCTGTAACTACTTTTCTAAGATGTTTGCACCGTTGTGATTCAAGAAAATGAAGTATCATATTGTTTAATTTCTGTTACTTGTGCTGAATCAGCATTCTGTGGTGCTTGTAGATATCAGCAGATGAAGAGTTCATCTATATATTTTGTCTCTTCTTATAAGCCAGTGTGCAGCAGTGCATATATGACCATAATTTCATGCAGATATGTTGGACATCCTAGTCATCTCATCCTCAGGCAGATTCCTTGAAGATTCATCACAATTTACCCTCTCTGTAGACTGAGCAGGTTTTGTGAACATGCTTGATTTCCTTTTCTATGCATAGCAGCTGGACAGCAGTGGGAGGAAGAAGGTATTTTGCTCAGAATCGTACTAGAAGTGCACCTGATTTTGGTTTTTACTCTTTCAACCTCAATGTTGGTATCAGCTCTTCTCATATATTGCCTTTAGACTATTCATCTCTAGTAGATGGAGTTTTCAAACCTACAGTGACTCTCCTAAAATGGAGAGGGGCATGCTGTTGTACACCATTTCAAATCCAGCACTCTTTGTGAACAGACTTGATTTCCTTTTCCACACATAGTTGCTGGACAACAGTGGGAGGGAGAAAGTGTATTGCTTGGAGTTATATCAGAAGCATATCTTTTTTCTTTCTTGACACCTTTTCAAACTATTTTGGCATCAACTCTTCTCTTTTTTGTTTGTTGCCTGTAGACTATTCAGTTTAGGTAGACAAAGATGGCAAACCCATAATGACACTCTAAAAATGAAAGATATAAGCATGGTATTTACATGGTTTAAACTCAAGCATTCTTTGTGAAAAAGCTTAATTTTTATCCATTCATAGATGAAGATCGACAGTGAGAGGAAAAATATATATTGCTCAGAATTGTACAAGAAGTGCACCTTTTTTTTTCTATTGACTCTTTTTCATTTCTGTATTCACATTAACTCTCCTCACTATCCACATTAAGTAGACAGAGTAAGCAAACTAGAATGCCTCTAAAAAGGGAAGAGCAAGCATGGTATTTACATGGTTTCTACTCAAGCACTCTGTGTGAATAAGCCTTATCTCCTTCTCCATACATAGCTGCTGGACAACAGTGGGAGCAAGAAGGTATATTGCTTGATCTACACTAGAAATGCACTTTCTGTCAGCATTGATTCTTTCAATCTCGATGTCACCATCAACTCTTTCCTTCATATTTCTTGCCTGTAGATGATACATTTCCTACAGAATGAATTTGCAAAAACACGACACTCTAACGACGAAAGAGACAATCATGGTATTTATATAGTTCCCACTCCAGCAGTGCTGTGACCATGATTAATTTCCTTCCCATACATAGCTCCAGGACAACACTGGGAGGAAGAAGGTATATTGTTTAGAGTTGTGCTCTAGAAATGCACTTGATGTCTGTTGTGACTCTTTCAACCTCTGTGTCAGTATCAACTTCTGTTGGGTTGCCTGTAAATGATTCATTTCCACTAGATGGAGTTGACAAAAGTTTCCAAATTTGGAGGAAACCAGCATGGCTTTTGTATGGTTTTAACTCCATCACACATTGCATGGATTTTTGGTCTCTGCACAGTCTTCACCTCCAGCCCAGGAAATTTAGCCTGGAGTGGATGATTGCTGTTGTGAAGTTCTTCCCGTTCATAGCAAAACCCATGTTCTGCAGGTCTACAGGACTGGTGGAAAGGGTCGTATGGTGTGTAGAGAAGCTGGTTCATTCTGTTTAGCAATTTGTTCGGAATGCTTTGTTACTTTGGTTATAATTTTGTTTTGGTTTTTGTGGAACTCCTGATGAGAGTGTGTTACCTTATGTAGCGTTCAGAGTTTATGAGTATAAAGTTGCATAGGGTGATCATACTACTACTACTACTTGTAGATGAGTCCACAGGTGAGTCATCATTTACATTGAGATAGTTTGTTTGGATGGAGGTTATCGATAGATTTAAAGCAACAAGAATGGCAGAGTGTTGTGATTTTGTTACTGTCTGATTGAATCAACTAACATATACTTTTTATTTTTGACTCACATGCGAAGCAAAAGTGAGTCTATGTACTCAGCCATGTCGTCCGTCCGTCCGGGCGTCCGTCCGGGCGTAAAAAACTTAAACGTTGGATTTTTCTCGGAGACTATTAAGTCTATCAACACCAAATGTGGCCTGATGGTGTATGATGACAAGGCCTCAAAAAACATACATAGTGACTTGACCTTGCTTCAAGGTCAAGGTCACAGGAGCCATAAATGTGGTCTCAAAAACAGTCATTTTTCACATTTTCCCAATTTTCTCCCACGTTATTGAGAATGGCGACCTTAGCTACAAGTGGTATATAGGTCAAAGCAAGCCCTATCTTTTGATACCAGTTTGGTTGACCTTGCTTCAAGGTCAAGGTCACAGGAGCTCTTCAAAGTTGGATTGTATTCATATTTTGAAGTGACCTTGACCCTGAACTATGGAAGATAACTGTTTCAAACTTAATAATTATGTGAGGCACATGTTATACTTTCATCATGAGACACATTTGTTCACATATCATCAAGGTCAAGGTCACTTTAACCCTTATGAAATGTGACCAAAACGGGGTAGTGAACCACTAAAAGTGACTATATCTCATGGTAGAAAGTGCCAATAAGCACCATTGTGCTTCCTATGTCTTGAATTAACAGCTTTGTGTTGCATGACCTTGGATGACCTTGACCTTGGGTCAAGGTCACATGTATTTTGGTAGGAAAAATGTGTAAAGCATTTCTTTGTGTATGATGTCATTGGTAGGTTTAGTTGTTTGACCTTGACCTTGAAGGTCACCTGAAGGTCAAGGTCATATAAAGGTCAAGGTCAAGCATGTGAGTCGTATGGGCTTTGCCCTTCTTGTTTCAACTTTGACTAAACTGCATGAATAAATCCAAAGTTTCATGTTCTCTTTGCTTCTGATATTATTCCTCTATTTCCTGGTTCCATTAACGTGTGCATGACTTTAGCAACTCCAGCTCATCATGAATGTTGCCTGCTTCTTTCACAGTCCTACTTCTATCCAATACATTTAACTGACTTCTATAGCAATGGACACTTGCAAATAAATCCTGAGATATGCAAGAAAACTAAAGGATTTTTTAAATCGTGGCTTCTACTTTGCATCCACTTCTGCACTGCATTTATTAATGCCGGGTCATTCATACGTTCACTCTAGCATTTTAGTGCTGTCTTACCAATGCTGCAGAAGTGTTATATTGGAGGATTCACTCATTGTTTTGTATTAAGTATGCATTGCTTGTTATTGAACGCTTAAAAGTCACAGATAACCATAACAAGGTCTTACTTTATGCGAGATGGTGAGTCTTTACCCCCATTCTTTTGACATTCACATGTTTTCTGTCAGTAGTGGGGTGATCAAATAGTATATGTCACTTTTATCTTCTCCATCTTTGATCCAGCCATATGAAGAAGCAACTGCGGACCATATTTTTGCATTTTATCACTGATAATCTCTTAGAATGCAAGAAAATATTTACAATGTATCTGCCCTTCACAATGAATCAGCTCATGCACTCTCATGTATCTACCTGTTACTTTTTCTTTGTGTCAGAACTCTCTACAAAGACAAAAAAACAACAGTTTTATCTCAACTTTGTCTTTATTTTACTTTACACTTTTATTTGAAATTAATATTAGATTTTACTTACGTGTGATGTGTCACAAATTTGATGAATGCACAAATCACTCCGCCAATAACTCTGTGGACAATCTCATGCAGCGAAGCTTTTCTAACATTCCTTAGTGTGAGGTGAAGATCGTAAGAGCAAGCTTAGCCAACTGCCTCACTGACTGTGTGCCTGCCTACGTGTGGCTGTGCTGTGTGACCACTCTGTGGCCCTGGCTGTCCCTGCATGGCTTGTTGCTCCATGTGGCTCCTCTTGTCTGTTGGTCCAGATGCAGCTCCAACCAAGACCGAAACCCCTGCCAATATGTATTAGTCTCGTCAGTAAGTAGCCAACCCCGTGTGTTCCTCGAGTGTGCAGCTTGTGAGTGTGTGTGTGTTGAGGTGCATGTGTGTGTGTGTGTGTGTGTGTGTGTGTGTGTGGGGTGCATGTGTGTGTGTGTGTGAGAGTTGAGTGTGTGCGCACGTGGGAAGGAGGGAAAGAGAAGTAAGGGGTAGGAAGCGGACGGACAGACAGTCACAGGCACAGTCACAAAGGAGGCAGTCACAGATAGTCACAGAAAGACATAGTCACAGCAGACATAATCACGGTCACAAACAGGCACAGTCGTAGAAGGGTGCAGTCACAGAAAGACAAGGTCACAAATATAGACTCCGACACAGATTTACGTAGTCACAGACAAATACATTAACGGACGCAAGTTACAGACAGATACAGTCACACACGGACATAATGTATTATGAAGTGTATACGCTACAGTTAGATAGCACATGTGAAGAGGAGCATGTGTGGATGTACCCAATGTGTGTTCATGTGTAGGTGTGCGTTTGTGCTTAATTGTGTTGACTTTGCATCCATCGGATCTGCCATCATGGAGTGAATTAACTGCATGATCATGCCTCAGAGTGCCACGTTGACTGAAATCGAGCTTCTAAGGCAACACAATTATTTAAATGAGAAAGTTGGGAGTTGGGCTTGTACTTTTTCGCCCAGTTCAAAGCTGCTTCATCCAGTGGCAGAGAGAGGCATGCTCCTCTGAAAATATGGAGGCATCAATAGACTGTGTCGTGATTTTAGGCAGATTAATGACACATCAGTCCTAAATAATCGCATGAATGGTTAGAAACGATGACTGGAGCGCTGGCATAGCTGTGGGTGACAAGAAATACAGATAGGATTGTTAGCAATGGTTAGAAACGATGACTGGATCGCTGGCATAGCTGTGGGTGACAAGAAATACAGATAGGATTGTTAGCAATGGTTAGAAACGATGACTGGAGCGCTGGCATAGCTGTGGGTGGCAAGGACTACAGATGACTGGAGCGCTGGCATAGCTGTGGGTGGCAAGGACTACAGATGACTGGAGCGCTGGCATAGCTGTGGGTGGCAAGGACTACAGATGACTGGAGCGCTGGCATAGCTGTGGGTGACAAGGACTACAGATGACTGGAGCGCTGGCAGAGCTGTGGGTGGCAAGGACTACAGATAGGATTGTTAGCAACATGTGACCAGGCCTCCCCAGCTCAGAAGGCCTGGCACCAGGCAAATAGAGATATAGCAGAGTTTTAAGATTTTGATCTGTTCAGAAAGCTGAACCATCGCAGCATATACTCTGTGAGTTTCAAGTATTCCACCAATTGTATTGTTGTGGACGTTTGCAGGAAGACTGTGTAGGGTGGGGGAAGGGGGCAAACCTGGTTTCGATCACGTCGCACTCCACGTCATTATCTCAATTCTGCATTACTGGAAAACAATCTGTATGGTCTGTGATATCACTGTAAACAGAAGACTTATCTACTAGTACCATGCATTGGCCAATTAGGGACTTCGTGCTAGAAGCCAATGAAATTACCCATTCTGTCAACCCCCCCCCCCCCCCCCCCAAAGTCGTTTTCACTACACATGTAATCCAGCAGGCATAAATCACGAACCACAACATGATTTTGAGGGCAACACATTGCTTTTTGAAGGGTTACGTATGAAATTGTCTGAAAATTGCTGAAATTATTGAACCTTCTCGGTTTGGTAGGACCAGTCACGTATGAGGGAATGGTTTAGCAGAGCCATTCTAGTCCACTAGAGACTTCGCCTACTGGCGAAAGTGTCTCTAGCCCAGTTGACATCACGTGATGGAAGGTTTTCGTCCGATATATGCAAATGGAGGTCACACGAGAGGCTTGTGGGATAGCCGATCTGCTCCCTGACATACGCCGTTAAAATAGTTCTAAGACTATTTCGCACAAAACTCATAATTTGCTCTTGTTGAGGCAATAAACAAGCATTTATTCGATAAAACAAAATGTTTGTGTTGAAATGGAAACCAGTTTTGGCATCTGAATGATTTCTGTAAAAAGTGGAAAGAGAGAAAAAAGTATCAAACGAACTGTTTTTGGCGCAATGCTGTAATGCGAAGGGGCAAGTCTATTATTACGCATTCATTGCAAACTGTGCCAGAGTCAATACTGACTCTAGTTTGCAGAATGTAGCAGAGCATGATTGTGCCTCACAGCATTGACTTGTAGTGAAATGAAGGTTTTACAGTTTTAGGGGATTCATCGCCAGAAAAAGAAATGTGTAAAATATTGGACTTCTGAGAGTTTGACATGTACATCAGTTTTGTGTTCAGTGGAAATTACTAAAGCTAAAATTGTAAAACAGCTCTTTTTCGCTTTTATTGATTATTAAACAGTATACTTATTAAAAACATTATGTGTACCTCTACGTGGTAGGGATAAGAAAAGAATGCCACCCCACCCTCTCTCTCTCTCTCTCTCTCTCTCTCTCTCTCTCTCTCTCTCTCTCTCTCTCTCTCTCTCTCTCTCTCTCTCTCTCTCTCTCTCTCTCTCTCTCCCCTCCTCCTCCCCACCCCCATCCCCCACCCCTACCCCCACTCTCTCTCTTTCTGGCTTCTCTATAATATCTGCTCCACCTCAGTCCACTTGTATGGTTTGACGAATGCCAACAAGTTCTAAGGCGGCACTGGTCTATTTTCAGATGAAGGCATCTAACTCCTCCAGAAGTCTCCGCTGCAGTCCCTCCTTTGTTAAGAATACGGTTCTCCTTATTATTAGTTTTCTGGCTAGATTTTCTCAGTGTACAGCATTCTGACTCCATAGGATTTGGCTTGTAAAGTGAACACATAGACAAGTATCAATACCCCTTGTCACTACCATCATCATATGCCTTGTATGTTCTGAGTGAGCGTTTATTGTGTCATTTCTGCATGGTGCCAGCTTTTGTCTTCCAAACGTGTGATACGTTTTTTCTTGTCCCCACCTAGCTTGCTCTCCGCATCATTCCTTCTGCTCAGTCTCATGGTTGTTTTGTTTTACAGCAGCTTTTCTCTGTCCATCCTATTCAGGGGATAAGGCTTACGAGGAGTGGATTGGCGAACTGAAGTAAGGTGTCTTGAAATTCCTCCCCCAAAAAGCTCATGATGATCTGCTTAGTGGTATTCAGGTGTGCAAAGGTTTAGAAAATTCGTCTCGTTGGAAAAAAGTAGACAAAATAGTCTAGTGTTTGTAATGCTAGAATGATTCATGTAATCCTTGTTGTGCTTACACTCTCTGCTGCTTGGCACGAAGGTTGATAATGGGTTTTCTGTCACAAAAGGCTTGAATGACAAAATTGTTTTTCCAGAGAACAGAAGAAGTTTTGGCTAGCGCCACTGAATTTCTTCTTGGCTTTGTTTCGATACCAGTGCTGAGCAGTGCACCTTTGTCCAGATCAATGTTAGAAAAGTAATCAGAACTTTGAGAGTAGGAGAGGTTGAATCTTCAGTTTCATCATTGCTGGCCTGAAGGGAAATGGTTTTTGATAATAATTTTTAATTGTGATTGATTTGTTTCTTTGATTTTTGGTGATGACGATATTGATTGTTGCCCGTTCCCTGAGGGGACATGATAGAAGTATGGAAAACCAACAGCTGAAGCAGTGGTGTAGAAATATTGCCCTTAGCCATCGTCTCTAAAACAATCACATGTTTCAGAGGGACAGCTTATGCCAATCCACATTGTTGAGTTTCTTGCATAGTGCCAAGCTTTTGGAACTGACAACAAACTCGTACTCACCACCTCTGCTTTTACATTGGTGTCTTAGATGTGATGTGAGCCATTTCTTACTCGGGATGTTTGATGTTGCACCAGAATCAACAATGCATTTTGTCTCAGGAGAAGGAGGAGGTTACTTTGTTCTCGTGTAACCCACCCCTGGAAGCTTGCAAGGCGTTATTTCTATAGTGACACAAGGAGTAGGTAAAGAGAACACAGGGAATAGTGAGGTGGAGGAGGCCTTGTCTTCATGTGAAATCTTGAAGTCATCTCCGAGTGTGCTGTGCTGCTGTGTCACATCATGTCTTTCCATCGGGAATGTCACCAGCGATAGTCCCACATTTGATGTATAAGCAAACTGGGTTATGTCAGGACATTAGCCATTCTTTCCTTGATTTTTGTTGTGATGTATTTAAGGTTGCTATTGTTTCTTTTGAAACCCAGTAAAGTTGTTATAGTGATGCTGCTGTTTCAAGGATTATTGTTTTGTTGGTTTTTGAGGTGTTTGATTTTTAAAATGCACATACATTGTACTAATTGTTTTGCAATTGTAATTCTTGTTATCTAATTGTACAGCTCTGAAACATCCCTATAGTAAAACATGAGGTTTCTAATGCCCTGACAGCCACATTTCAGTCAAAATTTGTTGGGCTACATTAATCAAGGAAGGAGCACTAGATACCTTTTGTTTGCCCTGCACAATGCCATAAAACTTTCTACCCTTTCATTCATTGCCCTATAAGTTCAGAATCTTAAAATAACATTTTCAGCACTATCTCAGAAAAAAAATCTTACACACTGTGATTTCTTTTCTGCAAATGAAACATCAATTTGCCATCATCCTGGTTTGTAGCACGAATTGCAGAGGCGCTGTTTCCATGTACTTAGACTCCACAGTGTCTGCAACAAACTCATTTCCTCCTGACCTATCAGGCTTCTGATGCTTCCGTGGAAGGCCGTGGCTCAATTAACATCTGATCTGGTTGTTAGGGCCCTCCATTGGAAATGGGATCTGATTTCTATGAGACATCCATCCACATGGGATCTGGCATCCATCACAGTTCTCTGGCATCCACTTGGGGATGCTTGAATTGGATGGACACTGGACCTGGCTTCAGAAGGCATAGACGAAATTGGCTGACAGGAGGCTGCCCCACCGTGGGCAGTTCATTACAGTCACACTCAATTAGCCCCGGACAGAAACAAAAACCTGTTGCAGGACAGCCTGACCCCTTTTTAGGGATACAATTGCCGTCAGTTTTTCGCTTGTGGAAGCACCACGAGCCTTGGATGTAAAGAAGGACTGCTTTAGAAACACCCTTACCCTTTTCTAGAAATGCAAATGATGTATCTTTTTCTTCCGTGGAAGCACCATTAATCCTGGACAGAGACAAACGACTCCTTTGGGGACATCTAGACCTGATTTAAAGAAGGAAACGCTGTCAATTTTTTACCCCACTGAAGCACCTCTTAAAACCTTGTAATCACCTCTTGCAGTCAAATGACTGGTACTAGTGCATTGTAGTGTGCTGTTTTCTTTTAGTAATTACATTTATACTCTTGGAACTTGAGTAATGTTTTGCTTGTTTTATAGAGCACTTTTCTGTTAATTTGTGCCTTATACTATGCCCATGCATTTCATTGGCTTGACAGACACATTTGTTTCAAGTTCAACATTGTAAGATTTAAAAAATCTGACTATATTGTTTTCTAACAGTTTAGGGTAATATTCATCTCTGCCTGCATAGTTACTGACATTCCACAAGTCTCTTTGATATTCCTTGTAATGCAGAAAAATACAGACTTTTTCAACTACTAGGATGGAGACGGCAGCTTACTCTGTAATTAATCCCCCACCTAATATCTCACCTGAAATAGACACATGTGAATTGTCCGCATGACTTATTATAGTCCACTTGCAGTCACAGAAAAATTGTTATAAAATTTGACTGCCCTAGGATGTATTGAACATATTATTTGTGACATCTCTCTGTATGTACTGTGTCTGCACGCCACCAAAGTTCACATGTACATTTTGCATATTGGAGATTCGTCAGCTTTGAAATGCTGAATGATCATATCGGTATTTATGTGACCATCATGTTGCGTTTTGTGTGATCTTGGATACATTTCTTGCAACCTATACAAGTGAGAGAGAAGCAACATTTTATTTCATATATTGAACGTATGTCCATGATTAATGAACGTTTTTGGTCATGCTTGCATTGGTGGTGTTTATTATGCTAGATCTTTGCTTTTGAAAGTATTTAACATAATATTATTTGCATGCAAAAAATAAAGTTATTTATCAGACAACTGATGCAACTAATAGGACATATTATAAGGGTGTGTGAATAGTGAATAGAGGTTGATGCTTCCTGTTTAAGTTCTTGACTAAAAATTCAAAGGCATGTATTATATATCTGTTCATATTGACATGAATGGAAGTTTATGTAGAATTTTCTTGCTGATCTGTCTTAGTTTGGCAGACATCTCTAGTAGAGCCCTTCAAGCCAATAACTAATCCAATTTGTAATTTAATTGTCCTAAAATTTGTTTTGAATAAATTATCCTTTGTTTAAATTGTGGTTTTTGTGTGAATTTTTAAGAATGAAAAGAAAAGAGTTGTGTGCATTTCTTCATTGACTCCACGAAAAAGATGTCACTGAAACGTTCCATGGCAGTTAAGAAACAGATTTTTCTACTACGACAGTTATGGTTGTGTAGGGGATTGGACTGCGTTTAACGTCGTGCCAACCAGAAAGATATCAAGCTTGCATGGGAACAAATTGACCGACAAACTGAACATCCCCTTTGAAATGAAACATCGACCCTTAAATCCTTAGATATTATTTAACTTCAACGAACAGTAAAACAGATGGACAATATTGAGGAAAGGTTGTTTTCTTTGAGAATTGATTCTTGAGAGAAACTGACTAGGTTGGGTACTTGTAATGATCCATTCATACTTAATCAGAGCACAGGAAGCTAGTCTTGTTAGATGCTTTATCCTATCATCGATGAGAGCTGGCGCTTTACGGTTCCAAAGAACGTCATTGAAATCCCAAAAGATCCCCCCCCCCCCCAAAGAAAAAACAACACACACACACATGCACACACACACAAACCCGCCAAAAAAACCCACAAAGATGGACATATTGGGCGTAAACTTGGCTAACGTGAGGGGTTAAGGTGTATGTCATGCAGATAAGGTGTGTGTTGTGCACGAATCCTAGTGTCGTATTCATGGTCAGAGTGCCTTCTGTAATCGAATCTATAAAAGACGAATGAATCTAGGACCTATGAATGCTGAGATGGACAAAAGTGAGAAGATAAACGCGCCTAATTCCTCCTGCGGTGTGATTGCTCTCCTTGGTGTTGAAATGGCACAGGAAGGAAAACTAGTGGGCCAACGACCACCTCCAGGGAAGATTAAATATTTACAAACAAGTTGTTACTACAAAAACAAATAAATGTGAGAATGTTGGCCTGTCGCTGGATAATGATTGAAGTCGACGTGTGTGGAAATGATCGTAATTAAAAAAAGTATACCATATCAAACTTTGACGATTTTAAAATGAATTTTGGGTGGCAATATGCTTATGGTTATGTAGAAAATTATTGGAAGGTTTAAAAAAGCTTACCTTTTCATAGACTCTTGGGAAAATCGTTAAACCAGTAGCAGGGAAAAATATAACTGCGTCAGAGGAAACAGATAGGCTGATACCATTTTTGTTTTTTAAATCCTGTTAAAGTGGTCACTTTTCGGTTGCCTAGGGATCCCCTAAAGTTTCTTAATCGACCGGTAGTGTTTAAGTATTGCAGCGGCGACTAGCGGCTCAGATCTAGAGAACCCAAAGCGTCTTTTCACAAGGGAGAGCTCCACCGATCGAGCTGCATAACGGTAACATCTCTAGATTAGGTGCAAATGTCGTTCAGGATCCTGTCTGTTCAGCAAGTGGTGCGAAAGATGTCCGAGTTTCCCCCACTTTCTGCGCACTTACGCTGGTATCGCAGAGCAATAAGGTGGAAATGTTCAGGACGCACGACACTTTTTGTTAGTCAGTATCAAAGTTTACCATAAAATGGCATTCAAAACTGAAACATTATCTTGAATATTGTCTTGCCTCTTGGGGCCCGATGAATTCAGTTGCGTAAGTCAGATTTGATTCAAACTGTGACAATGTTGGCATCGCTATTTACCGTAATACCCCCGGTAAAAAGTTACTCCCGTGCGGGTCAAATTCATCTGAGCTGAATGGCAGGTAATCAAAGACTGCACCACAGTTCATCTCGACTCACGAAAAAGTAATATGGTCGTAATGGAGGCTGCGATCTCTTCTCCTAACCTTCACAAGAACATTTCTGAGGCTAGCAACGGCGCCTACGACTTGCTCTGTGGGTGAGTACATCGGAAACTCCGCTAATGTGGACCCGTGTTTTCCTCGAATCCACAGTCGGGCAGTAGAAACGTCCTTGATCTAGCGCGGGAAAACTGGAAAGTCCTTGCTTCCCCATTGAACACCACGGACCGTCTGGAGTGCTGGCAGTGCACACGACCACAGGTGGAGAGGCGGCATACCCCCGGGCCTGTTGACCCAGACGATGAGCCAACTGCGGCCGCGGCTTACCCGTCTCTCTCTGTCCCCATCTATCGCGCCGTCGCCTTGAAGTCGTTCTGGTCGGGGCCGTGGAGCAGAGTGATTTTCGTCACACCTCTGACCTTTTCAACACGTCCCCTCCCTAGGGGTGGGATGAAGCAAGATGAATGTGATGTAGACGGTGGAAGTGGGGGATGAGGGTGAAAGTGAGATTTGGTACGGAGGTATTGAAGTCACGTTGACAATGGGGATGAAGACAGCTTTGGTAGTGCGATGTAGAAATCACTAATGAACATGGGGAGATGGGTGTGGGGCTGCAAGTGAGGTTTGGTGGGGGTGTATGAAAGTTACTACAGCAATGGGTGAAACGGGAGAGACAGAAATTAAGGTTGGACAGAGAAGTAGGGAAGTCACAATGACCATGGGGAGATGGGTATGGAGCTGAAAGTGAGGTCTGGTTGAGAGAAATAGACGTCACTATGGCAATGCGGATATGAGGATGGAGGACTGGGGTGGAAAGTTGGGTTGAACCTGAGAGTGCATTGAGGCTGGGTTGGGGTTGAGATTGCATGCGAATGAAGTTAAGCTAAAGTTGAGATGGGTTGCAGAGGAAGCTTACAGTCGACTAGTGCTAAGAGAGAACTGGATCGGGGACGCAGTTGTTCACAATCGGAGAGTGAGGTGAGGCAAGGATGACGTTAAAGTTTTGGTGGGGATGGCGGGAACGTGGCACAGGGTTAAATATAGGGTGAATTGAAAATGAAAGTCACATGTGATGCGGTGGGGTAGTGATCTTGGGTGGAATGGGTTAGGGTTATATGGAGAGGCGAGGGGATATGATATTGGATGGGAAGTGAAGAGGTTCTGAAGAAGTAATGGGTGTGGTGAGAATGCCTTTTCTCACCCAAATTGACGCGGATCAGACAGACTTCCACTTTGAAAACCATTTCATCTCTCACTCATGCAGGCCTGGAGTATCCTGACAGCGTCAGCGACGTGGAGTCGACGTGGCTCCAGCATGCCCTCAGGGAGAGACCCCGTGTGCTTCTCCCAGCCTGTCAGTGAAACCAGGAGTCGGAATGCAGTGGCTCTATGCTTGGGAGATGACCAACTGCCTTTCAGGAGTAGATCATACAACTTGCCCGGAGAAAGAAGAAATTGACTCTTCTGGAATCAAAAGAAATTTCTCATTTTTCAAAAAGATTTTCCACTGTAGTTTTTTTCCTCCTTTTGCCTCGGGCTTGGATCGTAGCTTCAAACCCACCGTATGTTATAATAAGTAGTGGATTAAAAAAAGAAGGTTGCTTTATTTAAAAGCAAATGCGTTGTTTTTATGGCATGAAATGTCTTGTTTCTTTGAAATGTAATAAATACATGGACAGGGTAAACAAATGAAGACGACGCGCGCCGCAGTAATGCGAAAAATCTCATCCCTGGACAAGTTTGACGTCGTATTGCGCATTAAGGTGAAAGTTCTCCTGTTCTCGCCCATGCGTGAATTACACAGCAAGGCTGCCGATAATGCGTTCTTTTCTTGGAGTACAATGTTGTCTCGTTTTGAAAGAATCGAATCGAAATAATTCTACAAGCCGCACTATCATATATTGACTTGAAGGAGTAATCTCTCTCCCTGTCGTTCTCCGCCCCTGTCTCTTATTTTTATCACGTATGTGTTTGAGTAATGACTGCGGCACTATTGTTTTGTTTTCTTTACCATTTTGGCGCTACATGGTGTTTAATGTTTATGATTGTCCAGTATGGTGTTGTGGGGTGATATCAGCATTGTGACATGCAACTTTATCTGATTAATAAATTCGTTTAGTATAAATCCTCTTTGAAAAACAACAAAATCGGACTCTTGTTTTATGGCAGATAGGAAGATACATGGGGAAAGTTTTTGAATATGAATGCAAGTGCTCATCTCTTGGTCTACTGGAATCCCCATCGAAGCCCAATGTTCCTGCCTGTTTACTAGTGTTTCTTCCGATATTTGAAACTTTCAGGAAACACACCCTTAACGTTTGTGGCTACGTGGAGTTGTTCCCGTCAATCCCACTGCTGTGGTTTTCCTGACAAAAGTGTAACCATATATTTGCATGGACTTGCTGGCTGCATATTCTTATTTGCCTCCTGTCTCTTATTTCACAGTGCATTTACCTCGATAACAAAGCGTACCCCTTGTTTAACCAGAACGCCCACATGCCCGCGAATTCACGCCATTTGAAAAGGTGTGTCTTCAATGTCCTTCACAAGTTTAAAAAGTTGACCTGTACATCAGAAGTATAAGCTGACCATCATTCTATACTGAGCAATGAGCATAATAATTTATCAGTCGCGGTATTTGCTCTGAGTTCCAACTTACAACATAGGAGTTGTAATCTAACATTCTTTTAGTAGAAAGGCAAAAGCCCTGGTTAAAAAGTGTATTAAGCTGAGCATCCTATGACCATAGATGGTGGAATAGGTAGAGTTATACCGTTGTTCAAAGCTGACGAAGGAGGCTGAGCCACGAAAGTTTATCATGGGTGCGAGTGTGAAAAATGTGTTCTTACCGTGTAGTCCGTTTTGTACTGATACGTTCTAAATACCGCAAATATAATATGAGAAGGACTCCGTAAGCTGGTCTGCAGTCTTTGAAGTCCGGCACCTGCAGCTCACACTCTCTCGCTTTACCGGCCACCTGGAGGTCGATGCATTCGTCGGTCACTTTGAAGCGGCCGCCAGAACAAGTGGGAGAAAAAAATCTGATGAGTCCGAACCTTTTCTTGGAATAGGGTTAACCGGTTTACCGTCGAACAGCATCGATTTTCGCGCCAAGAATCGCTCCTCATCTGACCGCCTTGAGGAGGCGGCGGCGGCCGAGCGGTGTTAAGTAGATCGCAGTTCGCTCCGCTTCCCAGATTATCTCCCTTTTCTCGCCTTGCCGCTTCTGCTGATTTGCTGTCGGGTGCAAAAAATTATACTTCAGTGGGTCTCGTCTTCGTCCTGGGATAATAGCCCTAACCCTCCCCTATCCCCACGCTCTCACCCGAGGCTTTCCCATTTCTGTCCCCACCATATCCGCCAACTTTCACGTAAAAGGCTAATTATCTCCCTTCGCTGCCGCTCCTCCCATTTACAATGCACGTACTCGGCCTCAGATGATAGACCAAACACCGTCGTCCTATCTATTCTCATGGTCCACTCCCCAAGCCATTACCGTCGCGCCACCTTCCCCACCCTTCTTGCTTTCGCTGTATCCACGAATCTCGCACTGAGCCTAGGATGGAAGGCCTGACATCCATATCCGATGTATTTTAATTCCCCATATTCCTACCCACCAGCAACACTAAGTTTGCCCCCTGTTATGAATGTCATTTTTCTCTCTCTCTCTCTTCAAACTTGAGGGGCATTTGACGTTGGAATGAGAAGTCAGACCAAAGGACCGGATGCTGCGTGAACTCTGACCGGTTGCCTGGTTCTTCACTAGTCCAGATGCTCCATGAAGCCTGACATAATTATTGTCTGGTTTTTCTAAAGGCCTCATGCAAGCGTTTAGCTGGTTTCTGATTGGTCAGGGGAAAAGGTGAGAGACGGTTTGATTCTACATTGAAGGAGATTGTGTGAGATGCCCTGACGCCAAATGAATAGGATTGTGTGACAATAAACTTCAAGAACTCATCTCCCCGGGGTACAAGACTGGAGCAGCGCCCCCTGATGCGAGTTCCCACCGTGAAAGCAAAGATTATAGGTTACTCAAAGATAGTTCATTAGCTCATTGTTGTGAGGATCGAGACACGTTGCGCCCCAAGCGGGAATGAATATGGGTGAATCAAGGGAAGTAATCACACCCCTTAGCGACATGTAAATTTGCTTGTTTGTCGACGCGTTTCTGATGCGTTCCGATCATGTTTGTGAATACATTTACGGTGTAATGTGTAATAAAATGATTTGCTGCAATAATGGGGGTGTTTTGGCTTTGTTTTTTTGTAGCAGGCGTTGTGAAATCGAAATATTTGGTTCATCGAAATGGATGGTTCTGCTCATGTCCGTGAGCTTACGTACAGTCCGTTTAAACATTGCTCTGTCAGTGGAGACGCTACCGTTCGATTGCGTTCGTCTGCTAGCCACCTAAGTACTTACGGTGAGGTTTGTTTACTTATCTTGTGTGGGTTTTGTGCAGAAAACATACGTTAAAACAGTCTAATATGACTATTTTCGATTAGTTTTTAATCTAATTAATATTTTTGCATGCTTTAACGCGGCCGGATCTTTGGCATAACTCCCCGGGCGTGCGAAGTCAGTAGCGTCAAGATTATAGGTTACACATAATCTTTGGTAGCGTCTCCACTGACAGAGCAATGTTTAAACGGACTATAGGCTCACGGACATGCGCAGAACCATCCATTTCGATGAACCAAACATTTCGATTTCACAACGCCTGCTACAAAAAACAAAGCCAAAACACCCCCAGTATTGCAGCAAATCATTTTATTACACATTACATCATAAATTTATTCACAAACATGATCGGAACGCATCAGAAACGCGTCGACAAACAAGCAGTTTTTACATGTCTCTAAGCGGTGTGATTACTTCCCTTGATTCACCCATATTCATTCCCGCTTGGTGCGCTGCGTTTCCGAGCGTCTTGTCCCTCCAGGTTTACTGGAGGTCCTACAGACTTTATCCCTCCAGGTTTACTGGAGGTCCTACAGACTTTATCCCTCCAGGTTTACTGGAGGTCCTACAGACTTTATTAGTCTGTGTGTGTGTTTGTGTGTCTGTCCCGTCTCCACGGCCTATATCTCAAAAACTACTGGACGGATTTCCTTGAGATTTTGCACACTGACTGGAAGTTAGGTCCCATTCAATATTATCAAATTTTCAGAATCGAGGTTTTAAAAGAAAGTGACTTTTTTACATTTTGGTGTTTCAATGAAAACAATTCAACAGACTCCATTTTGCAAAATCTGTGACGTCATCATTTGACGTCGTATAACGTGACGTCATTTGCGAGGAGATTTTTTGAGAAGGGTGAATACGCCGTATCTGCGAACACTGCGAACTTCAAGGCTAGTACGTTAGACTACTTCTGGAAAGACAGCCCTACTATGTATAACCCAACCGGCTGCACCTAGACTGCATAATAGCCGCCACGCATGCAAGTCTAGCACTAGGAACTATTAAAATGCTACACAGCCTACCTCATAGACTTTTTCAAGTTTAAAAAGCTTGATGTAGCCACTGTTTACAATTGGCCCATGCACACGCTGCCATGGTGAAATCTCCGCAGTAAATCTGACCTAATTTCTGATTGGCCAAAACTACGAAAATGTGTCACGGGAAGTAACTCCTGTATAGTTTTGAATCATACAAATTCGCACTTTTAAAAGTCATTTTTCACTGTTTAATAGATACGATCGAAGAGGGAACTTTGTTGTTTTCAATCCCCAATACCATGTACTATCATAATATAATATGGGAACATCGTCCATATTTTGGCTGAGCGGACCTGTAGAAGGAGTTGTTATCCGAAGGCACGCCCTGCGGTCTATGTGTGATTCGGGTGTAATACTGCCAATAAACGTCGTTAAGCTTAAGATTACACCCGAATCACACGGACCGTTAAGGTGCATGGAGTACAGTACCGGTCAAGAGTCACAACAACCACCGACACCGACCATTTCAGCCTTCTTCATGATGCGTTAGAATCCTGCCGTTGTCGTGGTGAACATGGCTGACAACGGTCAGAATGATTACTTGCTTGGTTTTTTCCTTGTCAAAACTTGTTATACCGTCAGATTGTTACCACCATCAGATTTTCTGCAACTTTTCGAAGCGAATCTAGCCTAAAAACCTACCAGTTATGAATCGTGTTAACAGGATTGACTCGTTGCTTGTAGAATGACGGTACTCGGTAGCAGTACCACACACGGTGTGTGCGTGAATCACTGAATGAGTACGAATGCACATGTCTGGGTTGAACATCTATAATACACTTCCTCCTCTGTGTGACTGTGTGAGTGTTAATTCAGCGTCTATGACATGCCAAAGGAAAGCAAAACATGTCATAATAGGAGCTTCCTGAACCTATCCATCATGTTTAAAATATATGGTTGATTGTTCCTGGGCCGATAGCTTAGAATTGGATTTACATGCTTTACAAACACTCTGTCATAGCAATTCTCTAATGGCTCAGCTGGTAGAGCGTTCGACTCTTGGTCATGCATGACCAGGTTTGATTCTGCGCTGAAACTTTTTTTTTCTTCTCTTTTTTCGAGAGGTTGTGTTTTTTGGGGGTTTTTATGTGTGTGTGTGTTTTCCCCCTCTTTTCTCGAGAGGTTGCGGGTTCGAACCCGATCTTTTTTTAAATGCCAAAACCTGGAGGTTCAGCGCCAGCGGTTTTTATCTGTCTGTGTGTGTGTCTGTCTGTCCCGTCTCCACGGCCTATATCTCAAAAACTACTGGACGGATTTCCTTGAGATTTTGCACACTGACTGGAAGTTAGGTCCCATTCAATATTATCAAATTTTCAGAATCGAGGTTTGAAAAGAAAGTGACTTTTTTACATTTTGGTGTTTTAATGAAAACGATTCAACATACTCCATTT